>PVJC01011402.1:0-41655 GCA_004026665.1 Murina feae | reverse complement strand
CAATCCAATTATGTGTTGTCTATAGGAGACACACTTGATATTCAAACACCAATAGGCTGAAAGTAAAATGAGAGTTGGGTTAACTATATTAATATCTGACAAAATAGACTTTTAAGACAAGGAATTTACTAGAGAAAAAGATGGATATCTTATAATAATAAAAGGACATACTCATCTAAAACAGCTACAAAATACATGAAGCAAAAACTGACAGAATTGAAGGAGAAATGGACTAATCATCAAGTACAGTTAGAAATTTTAGTATTCATTTCCAGTAACTGATAGAATCTACTCTAATAAAAGAGTAATATGCAAATTAACATCACTCCAAGACACGTAAGTGATGCCCACCAACCAAGCCACGCCTCCAGCCAATCAGCGGCTGTATGCAAATTAATGCGGCCAAGATGGAGGCTGGCAGCCATGGAGCTAGAGCAAACAGGAGGCTTCTGTTGCAACTGCCTGCCTAGGCTGGCTGGGCCTCTGCTCACGACAACGTTTCAATTATAGAAGCCATGGAGCTGAAGCAAACAGGAGGCTTCGTTACCTGCCTAGGCTTCTGCTCAAAGTAACAAAGTTTCAATTAAAGATGATAAATAAACCCTAGAAACCTGATTCCAGCCAGCCTTACTGGGATGTTGGGTCAATAGGAGCTGTGGGCAGCCTGCAAATGGCCCTTAGCCCCTCACTCAGGCTGGCCAGGCACCCCAGTAGGGACCCAAACTCTGAAGGGGATGTGGGCAGCCTGAAAATGGTCCTTAGCCCCTCATCCAGGCTGGCCAGACATGCCAGCAGGTGGACATCCCCCGAGGGGTCCCAGACTGCAAGAGGGCACAGGCCGGGCTGAAGGATCCCCCCGAGTGCACAAATTTCTGTGCACCAGGCCCCTAGTGTATATATATAAAAGCCTAAGCAACTGTTACAACCGGTTGACCAGTTGCTATGATGTGCACTGACCAGCAGGGAGCAGATACTCAACACAGGAGCTGCCCTTTGGTTGTCAGTGTGCTCCCACAGCCAACCTCCCTACTGCCCCCACTGCCGGCCAACCTTCTATGGTCCTTACCCCCCTGCCAGCCAACCCCCAGCAGCCCCTCCCCGCCTTGGCTGGTCAACCTCCCACAGCCCCTCCCCCAATGGCTAACCTGTGGTCCCTCCCCCATGATGGCCAAACTCCTACAGTACCTCCCCCTCGGCCCTGATCAAGGGGCTAGCCAGTTAACTTCCCAGGGTCCCTCGCCCAGGCCAGCCAGTCCCCCGATAGGCCTCGATTGCTGGCCAGGCTGAGGAACCCCACCTGTGCATGACTTTGTGCACTGGGCCTCTAGTCTATAGATAAGAAAAACCATAAAGATATAGAAGACTTCAGTAACACTATCAACAAACATGGCCTATTTAATATTTATCGAATACTTCCCCCAACAATAAGAAGTGTTATTTGGTCTACACTTTTCAAGTGTACATGAAACTTTCACTAGGTTAGACCATGTATTGGGTTGTAAGGCAAGTCTTAATACATTTAAAAGCATTGAAATCATACAGACTGTGTTTTCTAATCACAATAGTTAAATCAGGTAACCAAAAGAAATAACAGAAATCTCCAAATACATTAAAATTAAAACACATTTTTCTAGATAACTGATAGATCAAAGAAGAAATGCCAAGGTAAATTAGAAAATGTTTTGAACTGAATAACAGTGAAAACACAACATGTCAGAACTAGTCGGGTGCAGATAAAGCAATAATGTAATGCATACATTATCTGTAAAGGGAAATTTATAGTTTTAAAGTCTAATTTAGAAAAGAAAGGTTTAAAGTCATTGTTCTAAGCTTTAACCTTAAGAACCTAGGAAAAAAGAATCAATTTAATAAAAAGAAAATAATAGAGTGGAAATCAATGACATAGAAAAAGGGCAAATAATAGGGAAAAACAATGAAAGGAAAACTGATTCACTGAAAAGATCAATAAAATTGATACAGTTTTAGCTGGATTGATTTCTTTAAAAGAGAGAATGCACATTATCAAAATCAGGGATGAAAGAGGAACTTCAATACCAAATTCATAGACATTAAAATATAATAAGGTGATATTATGAACATCTTTATGCCAATAAATGTGGCAACTTACATGAAATGGGCAAATTCAATGAAAAATAATAATTTCCGAAAGTATCCAGAAGAAATAAAAGTATCTAAATTGATCTATGTCAAGTAAAGAAATTGAATTAGTAAAGTCTATTTTCCACAATGAAAAGTTCAGGCCCACGTGACTTCTCACTGGTGAATTCTGTCCAACACTTATGACAAAAATAATACCAATTCTTCACAACCTTTTTTAAAAAATAGTGGGAAAGGAACACTTAGCAACTCATTTATGAGCTCAGTATTACCCTAGTCTCAAAGCTAGACAAGGACATCACCAGAAAAGAAAACTACAGATCAATATCCCTCATGAGCAGAAGCAAGAATTCTTAATTGAATCCTGCAGTATATCTATGTATATATAAAGATTAGTAAACCTTAACCAAGGAGATAGTCCAGGAATGCAGATAATTTACTGTATTTTCCAGCATATAAAACGACTTTTTAACCCAGGAAAATCTCAGAAGTCAGGGGTCGTCAGTGGAACCAGACGGAGACCGCAAGTGTCTCTGGTCGGCTCCTTTTCTGCCACATATGGTCTCCATCCGGACTTTTTAACCCAGGAAAATCTCAAAAGTTGGGGGTTTTCTTATATGCCCAGTCGTCTTATACGCCAGGAAAATATGGTAACATTTGTTGGACATCAATATAATAGGTCAACAAAATAAAGGATAGAGACTTTAAGATCATTTCAGTAGATGAAAGAACTTGACAAAATCAAATACCATTCATGGTAATTAGAATTATCTGAATACTAGAGGCCCCGTGCATGAATTTGTGCATGGATGGGGTCCCTAGGCCTGGCCAGCGATTGGGGCCATCTTACCCAGGCCTGATAGGAGCTGGACTGATCGGGGCCAGCTGGTTAGAGGGAGGGAATATGGGAGGTTGGCTGGATCGGGGAGGGATCGTGGGAGGTGGCTGGCTGGCTGGCACAGAGGAACTGTGGGAGGTTGGCCAGCTGACCTGGGGGAGGAACCGTGGGAGTTTGCCCAACCATGGAAAGTTGGCTGTGGGAGTCCACTGACCACCAAGGGGAAGCTCCTCCATTGAGCATCTGCCCCCTGGTGATCAGTGCTCATCATAGCGACTGGTCAACTGATCGTTCTGGTCATTTGGTTGTAAAGGTCACTTAAGCTTTTATATATATATATATATATATATATATATATATATATGTATGTATATGTATATATATATATACATTAGGAATAGAAGTGAACTTCTTCAGGTTGACAAAACACATCTAGAAAAAAATCAACAGCTAATGTTATTCTTAACTAGAGGCCTGGTGCACAAAAATTTGTGCACTCTGGGGGGGGTCCCTCAACCCAGCCTCGCAGTCTGGGACCTCTCGGGGGTGTCTACCTGCTGGCCTAGGCCCGTTCCCCAGGCGATTGGGCCTAAGCTGGCTGTCAGACATCCCTCTGGCAGCCCGGGACCCCTCAGGGGATGTCCACTTGCCAGCAGGGAGCAGGCCTAAGCTGCAGTCGGACATTCTTAGCGCTGCTGAGAGGCTCCCACCACCACTGCTGTACTGGCAGCCGTCAGCCTGACTTATGGCTGAGCAGAGCTCCCCCTGTGGGAGCGCACTGGCCACCAGGGGCAGCTCCTGCATTGAGTGTCTGCCCCCTAGTGGTCAGTATGTGTCATAGTGACCAGTCATTCCCAGTCATTTTGCTATTAGGGTCAATTTGCATATTACCCTTTTATCATGTAGGATAGAGGCCTGGTGCATGCGTGGGGGCCGGCTAGTTTGCCCTGAAGGGTGTCCCGGATCAGGGTGGGGGTCCTGCTGTGGTTCTTGGCCAGCCTGGGTGAGGGGCTGAGGGCCGTTTTCAGGCTGACCATACCCCCTTCAGGGTAGGGGTCTCTGCTGGGGTGCCTGGCCAGCCTGGGTGAAGGGCTGAGGGCCATTTTCAGGCTGGCCACACCCTTGCCAGCCTGATCATCCCCAGCTGCCCCCCTGCCAGCCTGCTCACCCCCATCTGTCCCCCTGCTGGCCTGATTGCCCCCATCTGCCCTCCTGTCAGCCTGCTCGCCCCCAACTGCCCTCCCTGTCTGTCCTGATTGCCTCTGACAGCCTCTGCCTCGGCCACATCACCATGGCTTTGTTTGGAAGGATGTCCAGAAGGTCTCCCGGTCTAATTAGCATATTATCCGTTTAGTAGTATAGATACAGAACTACAATAGTTCCCTTTCCTCATTAAGCCCTATTTTTCCCATTTTATTATCACTATGATATCAGACTCAAAATTCTGAAGTAATTTATTTGCTCATTCTTTCAGCATTCATTTGTCATATTGTATTTCTTACTTTTTCTATATGTATGTATGATAAAATGGAATTTATATATTTGGGACAGTAAGAGGTTAACAGCAGTAACGAACGATACAGAACAGTAATAACAATATGTTGTAATAAAGTTAGGTGAATGTGGTCTCTTTCTGATAATAAAGACAGCTACTAACTGTCAATAGGCAGGTAGCATATACAAAGGGGTGTGCTGGACAAAAGGGTCATTCACATCCCAGTGGGACGTAGTGGGTGGTGTGAGGTTTCATCATGCTACTTAGTACAGCATGCAATTTAAAACTTATGAATTTTTTATTTCTGGAATTTTTCATTTAATAATTTTGAACTGCAGTTAACCATAGATAACTGAAAGCATGGAAAGCTAAATGATGGATAATGGGGGACTACTGCATTAGCATCTTACTGTTTGTTATTGTAACTAGGGGCCCAGTGCACAAAAATTTGTGCACTCGGGGGCAGAGGGGTCCCTCAGCCCAGCCCGTGCCATCTCGCAGTCTGGGACCCCTCGGGGGATGTCCACCTGCTGGGATGCCTGGCCAGCCTGGGTGAGGGGCTGATGGCTGTTTGCAGGCTAGCAAAGCCCCCCAGTGGGGTCCTCACCCCATGGGGCCAGCCTGGCTGAGGGCCGTTTTCAAGGCTGCCCACAGCCAGGTCAGGGTTCGGGCCCCTACTGGGGTACCTGGCCAGCCTGGGTGTGGCAGCTGGATGCTGCCTCCAGGGTCCAGCTTACTGGCTCCGCCTCCTCCACAGCTGGAGCCCAGTGGGCCATGCTGGTTGCCGCCTCCTCTTCAGCTTGAGCCCAGCTGGCCCTGCTGGTTGCCGCCTCCATGGTCCCAATTGCTGGCTCCACCTCCTCCTCAGCCTGAGCCCAGCAGGCCATGCTGGTCGCTGCCTCCAGGTCCCATGGCTGGCTCCGCCTCTTCCTCAACCTGAGCCCAGCCACCTGACACTGCCTGCACCGCACCCACCACCACAGCTCCGTGGCTGCTGGCCACCATCTTGGCTGGGTTAATTTGCATACAGCCGCTCTGATTGGCTGGTGGGCATGGCTTGGCTGATGGGCGTGGCTTAGGTGTCTCAGAGAGATGGTTAATTTCCATATTACTTTTATTAGAGTAGATGTCTGTCATACTATTTAGTACCCAGTTATATCAGAATGTGATACTAAAAAAAACCCCTATTTTTCAGTAGTTGTTGCTTTTGCACATCCCTTTTCTCCTAATTAGATTTAAAGCTCCATGTGAGTAAAGTGCTCCTGAGCCATACGAATGACTCAGATGATCCTTAGAAGTAATACATGCTGAGTGTATATTGTGCTTTCTATAGAATAAGGTTTTAAAAAAATTTTATTGGGATGACATTGGTTAATAAAATTATATAGGTTTCAGGTGTCCAATTTTATAATACATCATCTGTATGGTATATTGTATTGTGTGTTTACTACCCAAAGTCAAGTCTCCTTTCATCACCATTTATCTTTTCCTTTCCTCCCATCCCCCTTTTCCTCTGGTAAGCACCATACTGTTGTCTGTGCCTATGAGTTTTGTTTTGTTTTTTGCTTAATCCCTTTACTGTTCCACCCAGCCCCGCTCCCCTCCTCTCTAACAGCTGTCAGTTTGTTTTCTGTATCTGTGAGTCTGTTTGTTCATTAGATTCCACATGTAAGTTATATCATATGGTACTTGTCTTTCTCTGACTGGCTTATTTCCCTTAGCATAGTACTCTCCAGGTAACCATGCTGCTGCAAAATGTAAGATTTATTTCTTTTTAACGGCTGAGTAGTATTCCATTATGTAAATGTACTACAGCTTTCTTTTTTAAAATATATTTTTATAGACTTCAGAGAGGAAGGGAGAGGGAGAGAGAGAAACATCAATGATGAGAGAGAATCATTGATTGGCTGCTTCCTGCATGCCCCTTACTGGAGGTCCAGCTCACAACCTGGGCATTAACTCTTGACCAGAATCAAGCCCAGGACCTTTCAGCCTTCAGGCCAACCAACACTCTATCTACTACCACAGCTTTTTTATCCACTCATCTACTGATGGGCTTCCAAATCTTGGCTATTATAAATGACACTGCAATGAACATAGGGGTGCGTATATTCTTTTGAATCAGTGTTTCTTTGGATATATTCCCAGAAGTGGAATTGCTGGGTTCATTTTTAATTTTTTGCTTTCCACAGTGGCTGTACCATCTGCATTCCCACCAACAGTATACAAGGGTTCCCCTTTCCTCCGCATCCTGGCCAACACTTTTTTGTTGATTTATTGATGATAGCTATTCTTGCAGGTGTGAGGTGTTATCTCATTGTGGTTTTAATTTGCATTTCTTTGATGATTAGTGACGTTGAGCATCTTTTCACATGCCTGTTGGCCATCAGTATGTCCTGTTTGAAGAAATGTCTATGCAGGTCCTTTGCCCATTTTCTTATAGTAATTGTATTATTTGTTTTTTCGGTGTTGAGTTGTGTAAGTTCTTTATAAATTTTAAATATTGACTTATCATGGGAAGAATTGGTGGAGACACAGTAGTAGTAGTGTGTCTTAACACTTTGCAATCAGGCATTTTCCTCCCAAATCGCGTGCTTCACTGTGTGGTAGCGTTTGAAACACTTTCCTTTGTGCAGGGGTACATTACAAAACCTGCACATGTACCGCATTTCGCTGCGTAGTTTATGAGTGGCACACACACGACAACGACATAAAACATTTTTATTTTTGCTGGTTTCAACTAGAGGTTCCAATGTATGTTTCCTCATGTCCATTGACAGTCTCCCTGGTGGATCCGATTTTACTCATTTCCTGCAAAAAATGTGTTAAGTAGCACATTCCTTATTTTACTTCATACCCTTCAAATAATTGACAAAATTGAAAAATTTTTAATTATGGTACTGTAGAATATTAAAATTATGTATTTTTATGTATTAAATTCAAGTTAAAATTTTATTGACTAATGATTAGGAAAATTAGCTTATGTTTGGAGTCTCCGATGCCGTGTTTTGAAAATTATTTTTTTTTACCTTGATTCTGTTTTTCTCTTTTCTGTATTCAATTGCATTTTTTTCATATCAAGAGATGACAAAGTGACATTAGAATCCAATAAATTGAGTTTTAATTCTTAACTCATTTTTCATGCCAGCTTTGTACAGTAATGAGCTGTATCATTCACTGTGATGTTATTTTTGCTGCTAAATCTTGCTACTTTTTCTAGTTTCTTCCTTTCGTTATAGTAAGGCAGGTCAGGTAAATTTTACACAAAGGTAGGTAAAAAATTCTTAAAAGATTTCAAGATTCCACTGTTACCTTTAATTTGGACTAGAGGCCCAGTGCACAAAATTCATGCACGGGTAGGGTCCCTAGGCCTGGCCAGTGATCAGGGCCGATTGGAGCCTTCCTTCCCCACCACCGGCTGCCAGCTGGGGTCTTCCTTCATTCCTTGCCACCCTCTGGTGGTCAGTGCACATCGTAGTGAGCGGTCGAACTAGTTGGTTGTACTCCCGAGGGGACAATTTGCATATTAGCCTTTTATTATATAGGACTAGAGGCCTGGTGCACAAGAAGATAAATAAACTCCAGATACCTGCCGGGCTGGGACCTTGGGTTGCCAGGGTCAACCCAGGCTTCAAGCGGGGACCAAGACAACAAAGTTTCAATTATAGAAGTTAAATAAATCCCAGATACCTACTTTCAGCCAGGCATCCCAGTAGGGACCCGAACCTGAAGGGGCTGTGGGCAGCCTGAAAATGGCCCTCAGCTCTCACCCAGGCTGGCCACATCCCCATGGGATGAGGGCCCCCACTGGGGGGCTTGGCAAGCCTGCAAACAGCCATTAGCTCCTCACTCAGGCTGACCAGGCATGCCAGCAAGACATTCCCCAAGGGGTCCCAGACTGCGAGAGGGCACAGGCCGGGCTTAGGGACCCCCCCCCCTCCCCGAGTGCACAAATTTTTGTGCACTGGGCCTCTAGTCTTCTATAATTAAAGCTTTGTAGCCTTGATAGAGCTCAGGGCCTGCAGGGCCCTGGCTCCCTCCATTGCCTGGGGCAACTCCAGCTCCGTGGCCACCACCATCTTAGTTGAGTTAATTTGCATATTTGCTCCCTTGGTTGGTGGGCATGTCTTGTGAGCATGGTTTTTGGGTGTAACAGGGTGAGGGTTAATTTTCATATTACTCTTTTATTAGATTAGATTGTTTTATAGATTTTAATTTTTCATTAGTGTTTCTAAAATAGATAAGTAGCATAATTACACATACTTTTTTATTAGTTACCTATTACTATGCAGCAATATTACCACAAATTTAGTGGCTTAAAACAACATGCATTTATTAGCTTCAGGGTCTTGGACTTCAGTCAAGGTGTAGAGTAGGACTATGGTTTTGTCTGAGATTTGACTGGGGAAGGATTTGCTTCTACTACATTCATGTGACTTTTTGGCAGAATTCAGTTCCTTTCAGGCTGCACTGAGTATCTGTTTTTTACCCTGTGGCCATGGATCTCATAACATTGCAGCTTGCTTCTTCACAGCCAGTAGGAGGAGAGTCTCCTCTAAGATAGGCATTGCAGTTCTACGTTAATGTAATCATCTAATCTAATAAAAGCGTTTCTTTGGGACGCCTAAGCCACGCCCATCAGCCAATCAGAGCAACTGTATGCAAATTAACCCAGCCAAGATGCAGGCTGGCACTTACAGAGCTGCTAGAGTAAACAGGCAGCTTCTGTTGCAGCAGGAGTAAAATTGTTTGCGGCCTGGCTGGGCTTCTCCCAGCTCCAGGCAACAACATATTTGCAACATTGTCTCAATTATAGAAGCCTTGGAGGTGAAGCAAACAGTAACCTTCTGTTGCACCAGCGATGGAGGGAACTGCCTGCCTAGAGTCTACTAAGGCAACATTCTTTCAATTACAGAAGCCACGAGCTGAAACAAACAGAGGCTTCGTTACCTGCCTAGACCTCAGCTTAAAGCAACAGTGTATCAATTATAGAAGATAAACAAACCCCAGAAACCTGCTTCCAGCCAGCCTTGCTGGGACATTGGGTCAGTGGGAGCTGTGAGCAGCCTGAAAGCCTGAAAACGCCCCTCAGCCCTTCACCCATGCTGGCCATACCCCAATGGGGTGAGGGACCCCACTGGGGGGCTTGGCCAGCCTGCAAACAGCCATCAGCCCCTCACACAGGCTGGCCAGGTACCCCAGTAGGGACCCAAAACCTGCAGGGGCTGTGGGCAGCCTGAAAACAGCCCTCAGCCCCTCACCCAGGCTGGCCACACCCCCAGGGTTGAGGGTTCCCACTGGGGGGCTTGGCCAGCCTGCAAACAGCCATCAGCCCCTCACCCAGACTGACCAGGCACGCCAGCAGGTGGACATCCCCAGAGGGGTCCCAGACTGCGAGAGAGCACAGGTCGGGTTGAGGGCCCTCTGGAGTGCACAAATTTTTGTGCACCGGGCCCCTTGTATACACATAATTATTCTGTTGGTTAGAGCAAGTTGCAGATCCCATCCACACTCAGGGGGAGGGGATTACACAAGGCCATAAACTTCAGGAATTGGGACCACCCTGGAGTATCTCTGCCACAACGTATTTAGTATATCTTTACATGAAATTAATATTTTCTTATTCATTAATTTTTGCTGCTTGCTTACATGAAATGATTAACTTTGGATATTTTATTTTTTTAACCAGATTCCATTGGCCGTGACATCCCCAAAATGCTTGAATTATTTAAAACTGGAATTGAAATTAAGGTAGACGAAGAAAGGGAGTACTTTCTTTCAACCAAAATAGCAACAGTAAGTTAACAGTGGAAATTATTCAATAATTCTTTTATATTTTTTGCTTAAGTGATTCATTAATAATTGATAATATATCAATCCTTTGAACTTGTTCTTGTCACTAGTACTAGGAGTGGCACATAGATAGTTGTTTTATTGATTAAATGCATAAATTTTAATGGTACTATAGAATTTGTTCTTTCTGAGTTACGTGCTACCCATTGACATTTACTTGTACTTTGCCTTATTTTATTTCTATTCTATATATGTTATTTCTCTTCCTAAAAAAGTAGAGTCTATATCTTATGTATGCCCTGTAAGACTTTGCATAATGCTGAGCTCAATAGGTATTTAATAATACTTTAATGGAATTGAGTAATTTGTTTTATTTTTATGAATTATTTCTGATTATCTCTGAATGGGTTTTAAAACCTTTTTGTCTATTTACAGAAGATGCTAGAAATCAATTTCCAAAGCTATTTTTAGGAAACTACTATAGATCTGTCAAATTTTTACAGGAATACGTTTTTAAATACACAGCTACTTGCTAAATCTTTTTAAAAAATATATTTTTATTGATTTCAGAGAGGAAGGGAGAGGGAGAGAAAGATAGAAACATCAGTAATGAGAGAGAATTATTGATAGGCAGCGTCCTGCACGGCCCCCCCTACTGGGGATCGAGCCTGCAAGCCGGGCATATGCCCTTGACTGGATTCAGACCCAGGACCCTTCAGTCCACAGGATGACACTCTGTTCCCTGAGCCAAATCAGCTAGGGCTGCTAACATCTTTTTTATATTAAAGAATCCCTAAAATATCTATTTAATGTGTGTAATTTTATTCTGTGCAATAACTATAGGGATAATAGTTATATTGATAGCAAATTTTAAATTGCCCTACCAAGTGCCAGGCACCATTCTAAACACTTTTTATATATTCTAGCTTTTAGAAAAAATATATGTTTTATTGATTTTTACAGAGAGGAAGGGAGAGGGATAGTTAGAAACATCTATGAGAGAGAAACATTGATCACCTACCTCCTGTACACCCCCTACTGGGGATGTGCCCACAACCAAGGTACATGCCCTTGACTGGAATTGAATCTGGGACCCTTCAGTCTGCAGGCCAACGCTCTATCCACTGAGCCAAACTGGTTAGGGCTATATTCTATCTTTCAATCCTTAAACCTGTGAGAGGTAAATTATCACCATTTTATAGATGAAGGCATGGAAGTCCAGAGAGGTTAAATACTTTTTCCAAGGTCTCATAGCTAGTATAAGGCAGAATAGGTATTTGAATCTTGGCAGTCTCCTCCAGAGTGCAGGCTCTTTACCCCTACCATCCAGCTTCATGGCTGGAATTATTTGAGTAGCTGGTATTCTTCCTCCCATCCTACTCCTAAGAGGAATTACGCATTATAGCCAACAGGTAGTAGTCCAAGCTAATTGAACTGTGCCCACTGTAGATAATCAGAAATATAGAAAAAGTGCTCAGATAGTTTTATGGGAGGAAAACTTGCTTAAGAAAGGGGCATAGCTGGTTTAACCTAGTCAAGGATTGGGAAACTGTTCATAGCCTTCATTACCATTAAAGCTCAGCTCCAGTTAATTTGGCTTTGAGCTCTGTTATAACCTGATGTAGGAATTTCCTTGTTCCCCAAAGGCCCTTGGCAATGCTTCTTGTTTCTTAGGGATGACAACATTGTAATGTAAAAAAATAAACCAAATACAAATTTTAAGAGAATATGCTACAGCTATAGACATGGGTTTGAATACTAATACTGCTATTTAAGAAATGGCAGACTTTAAACAAGTTTCTTAATGTAGTTGTGTCTCACATTTCCTCATCCATAAAACTTATGTGCTAATATCTGTTTCACAATTTTATTTAAAGGTTAAATAAAATTTTTAAATGGTAGCAGCTATTTTCGTTACTCTTTTGGTTGGACTTTTTGGGGCTATAGAATATCTTTATAAAACTCTTTATAGCTAGATTTTTTTCCTTTTTAAGTATTGTTTTCAGTATATTCAATAGTAGTTTATATAGATCCAGACTTAGATTATACTATGCCATGGCATCGTATTCATTCTTTTCAACAAATACCATAATGATTAAGACATGGGCTTCAGCTTAGCCAGTGTGGCACAGTGGTTGAGCATTGACATATGAACCAGGAAGTCAGAGTTCGATTCCCAGTCAGGGCACATGCCTGTTTGCAGCTCGATACCCAGAATGGGGCATGCAGGAGGCAGCTGATCAATGATTCTCTCTCATCATTGATATTTCTGTTGCTCTTTCCTTCACCCTTTCTTTCTGAAGTCAATAAAAATATATTTAAAAAAAAAAGACATGGGCTTCAGATCAGACTTCCTGGATCTTCCAGAGATATAATAATTTTTATAATGAAAAACAAATTGTTCTGTGTGTTTAAAGTGAACCTTTTTGAATACTACCTAAATATTGTAGTATAAAATGGGATTTAGATTCATACTGTCTGCTTCAATCCTAGTTCCAGATTAGAGCTCTGCCACCTTCTCTCTGAGTTTCAGTTTCCCCCCATTCCTGTATATGTAAAATGAAGTTAATTGTGGTACAGACTTTCTAGGCTAGGAAGGGGTAGATAAAATGACATGGTAACTATCAAAGACTTTCAGGGTTGAAATGGAGTAATAGGAACCTGATTTATGTTCCTCCTAAAGCAATTAACATTACCTTGATATCAAAACCAGACCAAAATAAGAAAAGGGTAGTCCAATATGATTCATGAACATAGATGTTAAAGTTATAAAATCCTATATAATAAAAGGATAATATGCAAATTGACCCTAACAGCAGAACGACTGGGAATGACTGGTCACTATGACAAACACTGACCACCAGAGGGCAGATGCTCAATGCAGGAGCTGTCCATGGTGGTCAGTGTGCTCTCACAGGGGGAGCTCTGCTCTGCCACAAGCCAGGCTGACAGCTGCCAGTACAGTGGTGGTGGTGGGAGCCTCTCCTGCCTCAGCAGCACTAAGGATGTCCGACTGCAGCTTAGGCCTGCTCCCTGTTGGCAAGTGGACATTCCCTGAGGGATGTCTGATTGCCAGCTTAGGCCCGATCGCCCGGTGAGCGGGCCTAAGCCAACAGGTAGACATCCCCCGAGGGGTCCCAGACTGTGATAGGGCACAGGCCAGGGTGAGGAACGCCCCCCCCTCACCCCCTCGAGTGCACAAATTTTTGTGCACCAGGCCTCTAGTCAATAATAAAACAATTCCCTTTTAAAAGTCAGCAAAAGATTAGAACGCACCTCACCAAGGTGTGACAAACACATTGGAAGATGCTCAACATTATTAGTCATTAAGGAAATACAAATTAAAACCACAGTGACATATCATTACATAGCCACTGGAATAACTAAAATTAAAAAGACTATCTCAAGTGTTGATGAGGACATAGAGGGACTGGAATACTCATAACACTGCTGTGGGAACGTAAAATGATGCTGCCATCAGTTTGGCAAACAGTTTGGCGGTTTAAGAAATTTAACATCCACTTCTTATATGATCCCACTATTCCACTTTTAGATATTTACTTATGAGAGATGAAAACATATCTCCATAAAAGTACTTGTAAACAAATGCTTAGATCAGAGTTATTTGTAATAGCTAAAAATGGAAACATTCTACATATCTAGTGACAGATGAATGTATAAATAAACTTCGTTAGGTTTCTATAAAGTTAATTATTTAAAAAAAAATCCTCACTCAAGGATGTTTTTCCATTGATTTTTAGACAGAGTGGAAGGTAGGGAGTAGGGAGGTGGGAGGAGGAAGAGAGGGTGAGAGATGTGAAAGAGATGTGTTGCCTCCTGCATACTCCCTGACTGAGCCTGCAACCTAAGTACATGCCCCTGACTGAGAATCAAATCTGGACCCTTCAGTCCATGGACCAATGCTCTTAACCACTGAGCAAAACTGGCCAGGGCTATATCTCTATAATGGAATATTCTTCAGTAATTAAAAGAAACTACGGATGCATGCTTTAACATGAATGAACTTAAAAATAATTATGCAGAGTAAAAGAAGCCAGACAAAACGGAGTGCATTTTGTATGATTCTATTTATGTAAAATTCTGGCTAATGCAAAATAATGTATAGTGACAGAAAACAGATCAATAGTTGTCTTGGGGAGAAAGGTGGGAAGGAAAGATTAGGAATTTTGAGGATGAATGACATGTCTGTTATCCTGACTGATGATGGTTTCATGAGTGTGTACATAATTAACATATTAACACTTTAATATGTATATACTAGAGGCCTGGTGTGTGAATTCATGCATGGGTGGGGTCCCTCAGCCTGGCTGGTGATCAGGCCCTGGTGATCGGAGCTATCTCACCCAGTCCCAATCAGGTCTATCAGGGACAGCCGGCTGGGAGGAGCGACCGTGGGAGGTTGGCTGTGGGAGTGCACTGACCACCAGGAAGCAGCTCCTGTGTTTAGTGTCTGCCCCCTGGTGGTCAGTGTGCATCCTAGCTACTGGCTGGTCATTCAGTCCTAACGGTTGTTTAGACTTTTATATATATACTAGGGGCCTGGTGCACAAAAATTTGTGCACTCGGGGTGGGGAGGGTCCCTCAGCCCGGCCTGTGCCTTCACAGTCTGGGACCCCTTGGGGGATGTCCACCTGCTGGCGTGCCTGGCCAGCATGGTGAGGGGCTGATGGCTGTTTGCAGGCTGGCCAAGCCCCCACAGTGGGAACCCTCACCCCATGGGGGTGTGGCCAGCATGGGTGAGGGGTTGAAGGCCGTTTGCAGGCTGCCCACAGCTCCCATTGACCCAACGTCCCAGCGAGGCTGGCTGGAATCAGGTTTCTGGGATTTATTTATCTTCTGTAATTGAAACTTTGTTACCTTGATCAGAGACCTAGGCAGGCAACGGAAGCCTCCTGTTTGCTTCAGCTCCATGGCTTCTGTAATTGAAAGATTGTTGCTTGAGCAGCGGCCCACCAGCCTAGTTAGGCAGTTGCAACAGAAGCCTCCTGTTTATTCTAGCTCTGTGGCTGCTGGCCTCCATCTTGGCTGGGTTAATTTGCATACAGCTGCTCTGATTGGCTGGGAGGTGTGGCTTGGCTGGTGGATGTGGCTTCAGTGTCTTGGAGTGATGGTCAATTTGCATATTACTCCTTTATTAAATTAGACTAAGGGCCCAGTGCACAAAAATTTGTGTACTTGGGGGGTCCATCAGCCTGGCCTGTGCTCTCTCGCAGTCTAGGACCCATTGGGGGATGTCCACCTGCTGGCATGCCTGGTCAGCCTGGATGAGGGGCTGATGGCTGTTTGCAGGCTTGCCAAGCCTCCCAGTGGGGATCCTCACCCCATGGGGGTGTGGCCAGCCTGGGTGCGGGGCTAAAAGCCGTTTTCAGGCTTCCCACAGTCCCTTCAGGGTTCAGGTCCCTATTGGGGTGTCTGGCCAGCCTGGGTGAGGGGCTGAAGGCTGTTTGCAGGCTTCCCACAGGTCCGATTGACCCAATGTCCCAGCAAAGCTGGCTGGAAGCAGGTTTCTGGGGTTTATTTATCTTCTATAATTGAAATTTTGTTGCCTTGAGTAGAGGCCACAGCTGACCTAGGCAGGCAGTTTCCTCCATCGCTGGCCTCCTGTTTGCTCTAGCTCCGTGGCTGCCGGCTGCCATCTTGGCTTGTTTAATTGGCATACCATTGCTCTGATTTGGCTTGTGGGCGTGGCTTTGGTATAACGGAGTGAGGGTTAATTTGCATATAACACTTTTATTCAATCAGCTATACATATAGATAGATTTTTTATTAACTTCAGAGAGGAAAAGAGAGGGAGAGAGATACAGAAACATCAATGGTAAAAATCATGGATTGGCTGCCTCCTGCACACCCCCAACTGGGGATCGATACCACAACCCAGGCATGTGCCCTTGACCAGAATCAAACCTGGTACCCTTCAGTCGACAGGCTGACTCTCTATCCACTGAGCCAAACCAGCTATGGCAATATATTAACACTTTAAAGGTATATAGCAGATCCCATGTAATACTGTCTATGCTAATAAAAGCCTAGGTGGCCCTCATGCCCTCACATCATCACAGGATGGCCATCCCCACATCGTCCCAAGATAGCCATCACAAGATGGCAGGCGAGGGCAGTTGTGGGCGAACAGGCCAGCAGGGAAGGACAGTTGGTGCCGATCAGGCCAGCAGGGGAGGGCAGTTAGGGGTGACTAGGCCGGCAGGGGAGGGCAGTTGGGGGTGATCAGGCTGGCAGAGGAGGGCAGTTGGGGGCCATAGGACTGGCAGGGGAGCGGTTAGGGGACGATCAGGCAGGCAGGCAGGTGAGCGGTTAGGAGCCAGCAGTCCCGGGTTGTGAGAGGGATGTCCCAGATTGGAGAGGGTGCAGGCTGGGCTGAGGGACCACCTCCTCCCTCCTTCCCCCGCTCCCCCTGCGCACGTGAATTTCATGCACTGGGCTTCTAGTTTAGCAATAAATAGAAACAAACTATGGATACATGCTAGGTTGTGGATGAACCTCAAAAACATTATGCTTAGTGAAAGACACCAGACACAGAAATCACTTACCTTGAGTTGGGGCAGGAAGAAACAGTCATAACAGTAAATGTACATAAGCCATATTGGGTTGATGAAGATGTTTAAAACTGCTTGCTGGAGATGGTTGCCCAACTTGGTAAACTTACTAAAAAATAATTGAATTGTAAATTAGAAAATGGCGAATAATATGAAATGCAAAATATGCCTCAATAAAATTATTAAAAATATGCAGTAAGTCAGGAATACCTCAGTAAAGTTGTTTAAAAAGGAATAAAAATCTGTTTACCATTGTGTATGATACTGTATAGATATTCCATAGAAATATTGGTTTTAAGTATCAGAGATAACAGATTTTTTTAAAAAAGATTTCAAAGCAAAGTAACACAGTGTTCTTAAAAGTTTGATATTTCCATGAGTTATATAGTCGAAAATACTGAAGATGTTTGTTGTTGCCACCTGTATAATATTAGAAATTGGATTGGGGATGAATATGCAGATGAAAGGCCATTGACAGCATCACAGTCCTCATTTAGGGAGAGTTCCTCCTCATTTTGGATACAAAGAAGGTATTAAGATCAGGGTCAAGAAACTAGAACCCAAATCCAACTGTGGCTCATTTTTTTATAGTCTGTGAACCAAAAATAGTCTTTACCATTTTAAATGATTGTAAACAGCAAAATAAAACAAAGAATTTTCTATAGAGATCATATGAGGCACACAAAGCCTAAAGTATTTAATATCTGACTCTTTAGGTAAAAGGTTTGTTGACCCCTAATCTAGAAAGATGGGTTTTGGGAGAGAAAAATGTATTAATTTTGTGTTTTTATTTGCCTGCAAAAAGAGAGGCTGTCCTAACTTTACTTGAATCATCGTGGCATCCCTTGTTATGATTCTATAGAGTTTGCTCTTGCCACATTGCTTCATGATTCAGTTCTACTTTTAGAATAATGTGAAATTGATGTTGAGTAGTTTAAGCTGGTTTTCTCCTGTATCAAAGGGATAAATACAATCAGTTGAATGATCTTCTATAGTTATCTGACTTCAGAATCAGCATCTTGAGTACGAGAAAGAGGCCACTTGTGATGCCTTTGTTTCTCAGAACTGTACTAATGTGTTAGAGCCAGTATCCAACATTTGTGAGTAGTACTTGTGGGTAAATTTGTTTCGTGTTTCTTTTCTGCCATTTGTACCTATACTTTACATGTTCATGAAATTGCTTATGTGTACATGCAAATGCTTACATCTGCGGGAATGTCATTCAGAGGATAATGTTGGACATCGTGCAGACAGATCAGTTTCTTTTTGGAATATTTTATTTTTTAGTCAGTTATATTGCTGTCATGTAATCAATAATTTCTCATCATGAAGAATGAATTGGTTGGGATAAAATAAGTTGCTGAATGGTCAGATTTAAGGGAAAGATCTTAAAGCATAAAACTAAAAATAAAGGTTTATAGGGGAGTAGAAACACACTTTTACAACTGGACCCTTTTTTTTTTTTAAATTCTCACCTGAGAATAGAGAGTGGAAGAGAGAGCGAAAGACAAAGAGAACTATCGATATGAGAGAAACACATGGCTTGGTTGCCTCTTGTACGCACCAGGACCAGGACCAGGGCCAGGGCCAGGGCCCAAGCCTGAGCTGGAGAGGAGCCTTGCAACTGAGGTACATGCCCTTGACCAGAATCCAGGAAGGACCCTTTAGTCCACTCTATCCATTGAGCCAAACTAGCTAGGGCCCTAACTTTTTTTTTTTTTTAATTTATTACTCTTTCCATGAAATAGAAATGAACTAAGGCAGATTCTCAAAAAAAAAGTAAAGCTGAAATATAATATGAACCTGTCCAGTATATATATTCTAAGTAGCAGTTTCATTTCAGATAGTAATTAAATAACTTTAAGTGATTTATCTGAGTTTATAATATAGAAAACAACATAACAGTCATAATTTTACTGCCTGCGTAACTCTATTGGCATTTAAAATTTTTCAAATTGATGTATGTACTTGGTTAAATTAGTAGCTTGAAAATTCTAAGGTGAACATTACTATTGTTTTCTTCTTAGGATAAAATCTTCTTCTGTTATACTTCTTAAAATTTTAAGTTTCTTCATCTGCCACCCATTTTTAATACTTTCTTTTCAAATATTCCTAGGCCTGACCTGATTCTCCACCACTTTTTTCTGTGTGGGGTCCTGTGACTCCATTTACTGTGGACCCCTGCTGACTTGACTCTGCCATGATTCACTCTGTTTACTAGTGCCTACTGGATGGAATTGACTGCTTACAAAATTGAAGTGTTCACAAACACAGATGACCTGGCTTTTGCTAACTATAGAAAATAAAGCCTTTCTACACTGGGGTGGATATTTTTTCTAACCCATGACCTCTAGAGATTTTTACTGTATCCTATGTATTTTCAAAATTTATCCTTATTTATTGACTTTTCTTAAATTTTATTCTCGGAATAGGAAAAATTACTAGCTCATTTATCATAGAGCCTAAAAAAGAAAAACAAAAAAACTCAAAATAATGTTCAAGTTCTGACATTGTGCCAGGCACATTGTAATGCGAAATAGAATAAGACCTTTTTTCTTAAGAAAGATATATGTAGTAGAGGAGCTACATATGGAAATAAATTATAGGAAAGTATGATTATAGAAATATATATAAGATAGAAGAAAATTGCAGAAAAGAAGCAATGATTGATGTGTAATTATGCCATGGAGTAGGCCAAGGACTATTTCTAGGAGGAGTTTGAAAGTATACACCAGATAAATTAAGGGTCATTATTCATATTTTAAAATAATATGTAAGAAAATAAATGGGCTACTGTACATTTATATTAGTTCAGGTGTTTTAAAGGAACCAAATAACAGTGACTTAATTATGACAAAATTTGAGCTGGTGAGCAGCTTAGAGCTGTTCTTCACAGAGTTAAGCAGGGATCAAGGTTCCTCTCTCTCTCTCCCCCCCTTCCCCCTCTCTCTTTCCTCTTTCTCTCTCTCTCTTTGCCATTTCTTAGGGTATTTTATTCTTTATAGATGAATCTTGCTGATACGAAGTCTGACTTGTAGCCAGTGTGGAGGAGGCAAGAAGAGGTAGACAATAAGCAGCTTTCTTTCAAAAGCATATAAACCATTGGCCTCATCACTTCTGCCCCCATCCCATGGTCCAGAGTTAGTCATGTGGCTTAGCTGAAAGTCTGTGCTGTCTAGTATCTATGTGGATGCTCACGTCCCCAGTTAAAACTTTATTTAAGACAAGAGGGGAGCCCTAGCAGGTTTGGCTCAGTGGATAGAGCGTTGGTCTGCAAACGAAGGGTCCTGGGTTCGATTCCTGCCAGGTTTGCAGGCTCAATCCCCAATAGGGGTATGCAGAAGGTAGCCAGTCAATGATTCTCTTTCATCATGGATGTTTCTATCTCCCTCTCCCTCTCCCTTTCTCTCTGAAGTCAACAAAAATATATTTAAGAAAGTAATAATAGTAAATGAAGAAGGGAGGCACTGGACAGATGGCTCATTTGTTTGTGGGTTTGATTCCCGTCAGGGCACATGAATGCATGAATAACCAGAACAACACAGCGATGTTTCTCTCCCTCTTCTGCCCACCACCCCTACCTTCCTCTCTCAAAATCAATAAATTAAAAAATAAAAGATGAGGGGATGGATTTGGAAGACAAGGCTTTGCCACAGTTGAGGAGGAACCAAGAAACCTAAAAGAATAAAAAAATAAAAGGTAGGAATTTTTGTTCATTTGTTTATTGCTGTACCCTCAGTTCCTAGAATAGTGCCTGGCAAACAGTAGGTGCTCAATAAATAATTGTTGAATGAATGAAGGTACAGATAATTAAAAGCTACTGCCAATGGAAGATCAGTTAGAAATTACTAAAGATACTGTTACACATAATATATAGTGAATCAGTGTTTTGTTTTCTAAATATTTGATTGATTCACAATAAACTTTTTAAGCAATCCTTATGGAGTAATATAGAAAGTGAAACTTTTAATTTCTGGAATTTCAAAAAAATGAGTCAGAATTATTCTATCCTCTATTATGGAAATACTTAGGTGTATATTTTACATTACACAGGAAAAACTAAGCAGTTTCCAAATATTACAGCATACACCTGCCAGAATAAAGGTTTTAAAGTAATTTTCAAAGGGTGCGGCATTTCTCAACATACCACAAGTCCACTTTATGTTAGCTTTGAGGCTCTCAGAACCTGCTTTGTTTCTCCCTCACTAATGGGTTCCTTGTGTGATTTAAGGTACTTGGCCTCCAACCTACTTTTTCAGAAGACTTGTAAGTGTAATTTTAAGTCATTTGCATTGTTGATTGGCTTTCTTAACTTGGCCTTCATTATAAAGTAAAAGTTCTTTCTGATTTTCTGTTAGTATCGACTTTACCGACTTACAAGAAGCACATATAATACCTTCATTTTTGTCAAAAACTAAAATGTTCTCTTTCCTAATGTTAACTGTCACACATGTTTCAAAAACACACGTGATAACGTTGTAGTAAAATATGGCACATTAAGACATGTAATAGGAAGCATTTATCCAGAAGAGAGGACATGAACTGTATAGTTTAAAGGAAAATTTAGAATGTGCTTATTTGATGTATTTAACTATCATAATATTTAATACCAGAATAAATTACATGACTCTCATGGCCTATTATATATACTCCTGAAAGAACCTATAAAATCAGACCCATGTTTCTATATATGTTTTCAAGCAGCAATTAGCTAACTTTTGTGTGTGAATTTAGTTAAATAGAACTTCACTTATGTAGAAGAACTTATTA
This sequence comes from Murina feae, assembly GCA_004026665.1. Lineage (NCBI taxonomy): Eukaryota > Metazoa > Chordata > Mammalia > Chiroptera > Vespertilionidae > Murina > Murina feae. The sequence goes on along the minus strand of PVJC01011402.1, from coordinate 20,069 downwards.
TAGTTTTCATGGGAAATTACTTTGATTTTCAAGTAAATTCTGACTGAAAAATCTTTTGGGATTAATAAAGTTTGAGGATAAAACTTAGGTTTGCATTAAAATGCACACTGAACCTTTTAAAGAATACAGTATATTATGAAATAATAGTTTCAGATTATTTTTTGTAGTTTGGCCCTTTTATAAGTGCTTAGCTGTCAGCAAAGCAACTTGTGTTTGGTCAGCAAAAGAATGTTTAGTGAGCACCAGCTCTGTAGTCCAATCAACTTTCTATTTTAATTTTTCACTTCAAAGTAATTCTTTTCAAGTATACAAGTTCATACAAGTGAGGCTTTTAAAAAAGACTTCACTATAAAAATTTTCTGAAAACCATAAAATCAGGAATCTTGATGTTTTATCTTCATTTTATTTTAAAACATTGGGGACACCCAGTATTAAAAGCACTTTAGGAAAAAAAATCTAAAGAGAAATTAAACCATATTGATAGCATTTTCAGGTAAGAAAGTAATGAAATAATCACATATTTTCTTGGAATTTATTGCTTCATAAAGCCTGACCTCTAGTTAAGCTGGCACTGGTAAGTATCTTTAATGTCTGCCTATCTTTTCCCTCAGTTTTTTTTTTTTTTTCAAATATATTTTATTGATTTTTTACAGAGAGAGGGAGAGGGATAAAGAGTTAGAAACATCGATGAGAGAGAAACATCGATCAGCTGCCTCCTGCACTCCCCCCACTGGGGATGTGCCCACAACCAAGGTACATGCCCTTGACCAGAATCGAATCTGGGACCTTTCAGACCACAGGCAGACGCTCCATCCACTGAGCCAAACCGGTTAGGGCTCCTCAGTTTTTTATTTTGAAAAATTTTAAATGAATGGAAAAGTTGAAAAAGTAGTACAGTGAACACCTACCTATACACTCACCATACCTAGAGTCACCAGTTTTGTCACATTTATTTAGAAAAACTAGTAAAAGTAGTTTGCTTAGAGAAAATAGATACCTGTGTATGCCACTTGTCCTGTTTTAGTTTAGAAATTTACTATTTCTATATTTTTATTAATAGGTAATTAGAATATAAAATCATAAATAATTTGGAAAGGGGAAGACTTCTAAAAACTTCACTAAATATGACTGAAATTTTGAAGAACATCTTTTGAAAATACATTATGTAATAGCCTAGCTTTGACATGAACAGTTACCATAGCATTAAAGGAAAAACAGTTGTAGCCCCTTTAAAGCCATGTAAATATCCAGATTTTGAGGACTTCTAAGTAATAAATGTTATTGGCAAATCAAATGTAAGCTCATTTTCTAAAAAGAAAAAACCAGAGGGTAGGACAACTCATATGATTATACCAGATTATGCTAAGACCTGATTTAACTAGTGTTTCTTGTCTGGGTTTCAAATATACTTGGATCTTTTACATAGGAAGTGTCTTTGATGTGCTTTTCTCCCTCTTGTTTTTTAAAGTTGTAGACATGATCCATTCATAGGCATGTATCACTATACTTTGCTTGAGTAAATAGTGAATTATTTTGTGGCAAGAATATTATTAACCTGGAAGCTGATAAAAGATGTATATTCTAACAAAAATAAACAAGTTCAGGGCAAGGAGATAAGCATCATAAATCTTGTGTTAAAATCAGAGTCTTTAGTTTCAGTGAACATGTTAGAACAGGAAAAGTGAATGTTTTGGAGTTCAGTTAAACAAAATGTGGATAGTATATAGTGCATGGAAATTGAAGACCTATTTTGAAGCATCTAGGTCCGTAAGTTGAAAACTGGCAAGCAAGGAATATTGCTTAAATCAATTAGAAACAATAATTAGCTAAAAGGTGGCAGCCCATTGGCTCAGGGCTCGCTGATATTTCCCTTTTCCTCCATTCCTTCTAGTTGGTGATTAACTTTTTTTTTGGTTGCATTATTTTTGGTGTACGATAGTGTGCTATGCCATGGATAACAGGCTTATAAAGAGAATAAGATAAATTGTAGAATGTAAAAGTCAAATTCTGTACTTTAGTTCTTATTAAAATTAAAGGAAGTATATTGGCAATAGACCTTAGACCTCCAATAATGTGGGGCTAACAATGAGGGGAAACTAATATTTATCTAGAACTCAATTATGTGCCAGCATTTTGCTTGCTGCTTTGTTGTGAAAGATGTACATTTAACTGGGATGAGTAATCCTTGTAGCATTTTAAGTTATATTTGTTGAATAGATTTTTATCAGTATTATTACTAGTAGGAATATTAGAATGAAAAATAGTTTATTTCCAGTTTTCTTACCTATACTGTTATGAAATCAGAGGATAATTTCTCAGAATTTGGGGGAATTGAAAGTGTGTCTCTCCCCTTCTTTAGATAAATAATAGCATAAGAAAAACCATAGTATTTGGGAGAACAGCTAACTTTTTTAATTCATTGCATTAGTTCAACAATGTAGTGAGCACCGATCAGTAGAATAGCACAAATGAAAAATACAAACGTGGCATAACGTGTAAAAGGAAAGTGAACTGACGTGCTTTCTTTTCTTTGCCAGTCCTTTTGTTAATAAGTAGTTGTCAGTATCCTGCCCACACAGCTTTCTTTTGTAAACTATTTTAAAAACCAGTGATAAGTATGGTAGCTTTTACAGAATTTTGTTTTTAAACAGCTTTATCATAAACAATGATGAAAGCTGTTTGTTCCTTTAGATTTTGGTAGATTATTTGTTAAAGTGACGTAAAACATAACTCATACCATAACTTGTTTTTGCATGCATTTTTATATATTTGTAGACAAATACTGTATGCTAATATGAGCAAACCATAGCTCAATGGTCAGTTTTTAGATCATATGTGAACTTAGAATGGTCTTTTAAAGGGTTGTAGTAAAAAAACAAAAAAGAGAAAGAATATGCAGCAGAAATCATATGTGGCCCTCAAAGCCTAAAATATTTATATCAAATATAAATATCTGATCCTTTACAGAAAAAGTTTGCCAACCCTAAAATATAAAAACATAACTCTTAAGCTTGGGAAGTTCCAGTTCCAAGTGAGGAGGTGTAATGACATGACCCCCCTCTCTCTGGAATGCTGCTATTACAAACCTGTACAGATTGCATGGAGCAGCTGTTTGAAGATTCTGAAACGTAAATAGTGGCAGGCAAATTAGGGAAGACCGGAATGTGAAGTACCACCAAACTGGCTGTGAGCTTGCCATTTTTCCCTTGTGTTGTCACATGGCCTGGTCTCAACTTAGACTGAAACCAGACAGCAGACAGCACTGCAGGCAGAGAGCTCCAAGCTTGAGAAGTAGAGACATGGCTCCTAGTAGTAGCAGTGGGTGCGGAGGAGGATACAGGTATCTTACCTAAAATGAGGAGGTAGGAGAGCCTTCCTTTGTGACTAGAGAACCTGTGGTCACAAGAGGATGGGGCACACTGCCTTTACTTTCTTTCCCCTCTCTTTCTGTCTGCCTACCAGTTGTCCCCACTGCAGGAACAGTTACAGACAGTGGCAAAATGGGGGAGGGGGTTAAATAAAGCTTCAGCTTTCTGGGCAGACTGCCAAAAGGGAGAGTCTCAGGGAACCTGAAAGTACTAGGGAGATCAGGGAGAGATGGGAACTTGGGAAAGGGACCTCATAAAGTTATTCATGTCTTAAGAGACATGAATGATAATATCTCTGTAATGCTCAGAACGGAGCTTGAATAAGAGTAAACCTAATAAACAGCTAGTTAATAAATCAATTATTATTTTCCTTAGTGTTGTATAGAAACACAGATTATCTTCCTTTCCTTGGTTTAGATTGTTAGGAGTCATAGGGATTAAAAGTATTGGCCCATCTGCAGCAACCATATGCCAAGCCACACTCATTTAATCTTTGAACATTGCACTTGGAAGGGATTTTGGAGGTCAGGTGTTCTAGAAAGTAAAGTAGCAGCCCTCCCCTGCAGTTCCATTTAGAGATGATCAGTCATCTGAGGCTGTCAGTGCACTTACAGTGAGAGCTGGCCACTTCTGGAGGGTCATGTGATTGTCTAAAAATTATCTTAACTAATAAAAGCGTAATATTAAATTAACCGTTTCTCCGGGACAGGGTAAGCCACGCCCACCAGCCAGTCAGAGCTGCTGTATAAAATTAGCCCAGCCAAGATGGTGGAGACCGCAACCCTGGTGTGCGGCTTCTCCTGGACTGCGGCCTCCACCATCTTGGGAGCCTCCGTCCTGGGAAGGCATCCGGCGCCTTGGGCCTGCGGATGCCTTCCCGGGCGAGAGCCTGCGGGGGGAGGGGGTGCGGGGACCAGGCGGCAGCCCCTGAGGCCCCCTCCCGGTAGGCCATGGGGTGGCCAGCGCCACCCCACCACCCGCTTCCCAGGCCGGAGTCTCCCGGGGGCGGAGAGCAGCTGGCGGGACCCTGTGGCCCCCTCCTGGGAGGCCGATGGGGTGGCCAGCGCAGCCCGATCCGCCTCCCAGGCTGAGAAGCCTCGGCAGGAGGCGGGGAGCAGCCGGCGGGACCCCGCGGCCCCCTCCTGAGAGGCCGATGGGGTGGCCAGCGCCACCCAATCCACCTCCCAGGTGGAGAATCCTCGGCGGGGGGCGGGGGGCAGGGAGCAGCCGGCGGGACCCCGTGGCCCCCTCCTGGGAGGCCGATGGGGTGGCCAGCGCCGCCCAATCCGCCTCCCAGGCTGATGGCCCAGAGGATCAGTGGGAGCTGTGGCCAGCCTGAAAACTGCCCTGAGCCCCTCACCCAGGCTTGCCACACCCCCTGGGGTGAGGGTTTCCACTGGGGAGCTTGACCAGCCTGCAAACAGACATTGGCCCCTCACCCAGGCTGGCCAGGCACACCAGCAGGTGGACATCCCTAGAGGGGTCCCAAACTGTGAGAGGGCACAGGCCGGGCTGAGGAAACACCCCCCCACCACCACCCCAGTGCACTAATTTTTGTGCACTGGTCCCCTAGTGTATACATAATTTGTCTTTTTTTTTTTTTTTTTTTTACTTCTAGCCTCAGTAAAATGTGAAAAATTAAGTTGAATCCTTTTTTTCACTCTGTAGTCCTTAGTCATTCAGAATATTTGAACAGATTTAATTCTATTCTGGCAGTTCTCAAAGTGTGGCCCCAGAATCTTGCTTAACTGATAAACTTTTCTCAGGACGCCTACTTCTCTCTTCCCCCTTCTTTTAATCTGTGAAGATATACGCTAAATTTGTTGTGTGTGCCTGTGTGCATTTTTCTGGAATGAGGTCTGATAACCTGAAGAACATTCAAGAATCACTGCTTTAGACATGCTCTCGACTATAATTTGTCCTGCATACATTTGTATCTCAAAGGGACAGAAAATGTTTTTTAATTTTCTCATAATGGTGGAAAGTGATTGAAGACAAAGTTTAGGAATTTCACAGAAAGGAAAATCTGAGAGTTAAAGCAAAGAGGTAGAGTTCACCTATATTCGCTGAGCAAACCTCCTGATTTCTGTGGTAAGTCTTTCATCTAGTCTGCTTAGGGAATTATTTCTGACATAATAAGAAATGTTAAGCAGAAGGTAGGATTCAGTGAAGCAGTCTTTTCTTGAAAACATCTGTGCTGCAGATGAGGAATAACTATTTTGTCTTGCAGTGGATAATTATCTTAGCTAAAGATAGATAGTATTGTGACTATTATATGTTCAAGAACATACATTATACAGACACAAATAGATATGGTGCTCAACATAATTCAGTTACCCTTCAAGGTCAACCCAGTCCTGTTTTATTGTTTTAAGCTGCTGTTGTAAGTCTCATGCTCTGCTATTGAGAATAGAATAGGTATTGTCTCCTCATAATGGTCATCCTTGACTTCCTTCGTAAGACCACAAAATGTAATTGCATGGGAGAACACCATTAGAAATGCAGAGTAACTGATGTCGCTTTCATGAGTTATCTCTAGATTGTTATCAGCCCAAATAAATTTCTCATGCATGGATACAATTTATAATTGTACATGGCTATCTTGTCATCAATAGCCAATTAAATGACCACAGTTATGCCCATAAAATATATAACTTTTAAATAATTTTGCAAAATAACTAAAAGAAAAAATAAAATAAAGTATTATGGCTACAAATATATTTAATTCAGTAGAGACACAGTACACAGTAAAGATAGAGGTGATAAAATTTGGATAAAAGTATAAACTATTTTAAAACGTAATGAAATTGAAATCATCCTACTGATGAAAGTTACAAGGGAAGTATTTGTTTTTCATTTCTAAAGCCATGTCATTATTAGCTTACTAGAGGCCTGGTGCATAAAAATTTGTGCACTTGGGGGGGTGTCCCTCAGCCCAGCCTGTGCCCTCTTGCTGTCTGGTACCCCTTGGGGGATGTCCACCTGCTGGCTTAGGCCCACTCTCCGGGGGATCAAGCCTAAGCTGGCAGTCAGACATCACTCTGGCAGCCTGGGAGCACTTGAGGGATGTCCACTTGCCAGCGGGGAGCAGGACTAAGCTGCAATCAGACATCCTTAGTGCTGCTGAGGAGGCGGGAGAGGCTCCACCCACCACCACTGTACTGGCAGCCATCAGCCTGGCTTGTGGCTGAGCAGAGCTCCCCCTGTGGGAGTGCACTGACCACCAGGGGGCAGCTCCTGCATTGAGCATCTGCCCCATGGTGGTCAGTGTGTATCATAGTGACCAGTCATTCCCAATGGTTTTGCTGTTAGGGTCAATTTGCATATTACTCTTTTAGTATATGGAAATAATGGCCCGTTGTAGGAACATTCCTGCAAGAATAGGGCTTCCTGAGCCAGAGCGAAGCAGAGAAGGCAGCGAAGCCCACCTCGGCTCCCGTCTCTGCCGCCTCGGCTCCCTCCCTCCCTTCCCCCTCCCTTCTTCACCGTCTCCGCTGCCTCAGCTCTGTTCCCTTCTCCACTGCTTGGCTCCCTTCTGCAGCACTTGGCTTCCTTCTACGCTGCCTTTAGTCTTCGCTTGCCTGTGAATGCAAATTAACCACCATCTTTGATGGGCGTGGTTTGGGTGTAATGGAGTGAGAGTTAATTTGCATATTACTCTTTTATTAGATTAGATTATAGGAATGGCAATATAGGTCAGCAGAAATGATGTAGTCGTTACAAAAATCTGATAAGTTTAGTCTATATAGTATAACAAACTATTTAAAAAGTTATGCTGCACATCTTGCTTTGTGTCTGTTTGCTATCCTAAATTTAGGGTAGATCTTTAACAAAGGGTAAGAGAACTTACTAGATATGTGGTGACTGCTTCAGTTGATATAGAAGGAAGACCAGTTTGAGGTAAGATGGAGAATTAAGGGGGAATGAAAGGAGACAAGGACACATGTTGATACCTTTGGCATTTTGTTTTGTTTTCTTTTCTATAACATAACAAATGTAAGGTGCCTTGTCTGCCAGTGTACTACTTGCTACATTGCAAATTAAAGTCTGTAAGGTCTGTAGACTTGGTAAGGTGAACTAAGCATTACTTGATATATTTCTTCCCAGATTGGCATAAAAGTGAAAATTCCTCTAGTAATGTTAACACCCTCTTATTTAGGGTTTGGTAGTGCATCTTGCCCAAGAGAGTGTCGGGTAAATGTAGTCTAATGAGGATGAGAATATATTTTTTTCCCCAAGGAGTTATCTTTATGGTTATGTGACACATTTCTCAGGGTCACTGGAAAATAGAAATCTTGTTTGACCTTGAACTCTTACTGTGGGTTTTGCTGGTTATGCTATTACAAGTTTTATATGAATTTTAAAAAATGGATTCATTTTGTAAAGTACAAAATCCTCTAAATATTAAAATGTAATATAACTGGTTTTAACTGGGATATTTAAGAATAACTTGCATTGAATTTGAATAATAAACATAAGGACTTTCCAAAGGTGTGAATTTCCCAAGGTTTAGGAGTTTATGAATGGGTCTTTTTCCCTGTATTTATTGACTTGCTGTATCTTTTGGTAAATAGCAGGATAATTATTATTGCACAGAGTGTTAGCCTAGCACCTTCAAAATGTCTCTGTGTGAGATTTGTGCTTATCTGAGTGTATGTAGTCAAGTCATTTTATTTTGAACTTGTGAAAGCATTAATTTCTAAACATTGTCTTTGTTTTGCTATAAGACAAAAAGTAAATCAGTAAACTCAAAAGAAAATATTACTTATTTCTTGAGGGTTAGTGGTAAGTGGTGTGTGGTGTATTCTGCCCCAGGATAAGTTTTGGGGAAATTACTTGGAAATCAAGGAATCTCAAGTGGAACAACTTCAAAACATTTTGCTGTAATATGCTCTGTCAGGTAATTAAGTTTTGACATATAAAGACATGTAAATGTAGCCTTCTAAAAGAAGAGTTATAGTCTTTTCTTTTACAGTAGGGACTCTTAATAGATAATTTACATTAGTTGAATATTTGAAAAAACACTGATACAGTTACCAAAATTTATATTGTTTTTTCACTTTCACATCATTAATACTATACTTTTTTATTTTAAGCTGGATATGTCAAGTGATCAGATAACTGCCAATCTGCAAGCTGTTATCAATGAAGTTTGTAGGCACAGACCTCTGAATTTGGGTGAGTGGGTAGCAGGGCTAGACTTTCCTATAGCCTATGTTACTTTAAAAATGTAAAATATTAAGAAGACAAGTCATATGCAACTACAATAGCAACAGTATATCCAGGGATTAAATAAATAACATTTAATTCTTCAAAGGGTTCTTAATTGCCTTATTAACAAGTGTAGTTGTTTAGAGAGGAGACCTCTTTAACATTAGTGGGAGTACTCTACATCCTGAAACCTTTGTAAGTTCCCACATAATTTCTACCATTAAATGTAATAAATAAAATTTGAAGGAAAACAGTAACTGATATCCTTAAACTTACAATGGCATTAAATAGAAACTAAAATAAAACATAGAAATGGTATGAAGCCACATCATTCACTTAGTCACTGGTGCTAGCTTTCTAAATCTTATTTATTTCAGAAAAGAAACAAGGTTTTAATCATTTCGTGAGAACAGTGAAGCATGATCGAGGCTGTGTAGGAGACTAGGCACACGTCCAGTGCCCCTATCATTGCATACGTGCCACTCATTCCTTCCTGAGGCAAGTTTCACTCGCAGCTGTTTGAAGCCCAGCAAGTGTCTTTACCTTTAATGGGCTACCCGCTTAGGATTCTATCATTATAGGAATCTGTCACTTTGAGTTCTATAACCAGGTGTCTAACTACAGCACAATATTTCACTTCTTTGCATGTTAAACACACTGGTGATAACTGCCTCATTTGCTAAATCTGTTGTCCTAGATTTGACCACAGTGCTTAGTAATGGTATATATATATGGATTCCTGTATTCCATGGATAATTTTGGTTTGAGTATAGGTTCCTCTGAGACTATAGCAGAGTAGAATGATAGATAGTAAATCTCTAAAAACAATGTAGTTATCTGTTTTTTGCCACTTTGAGCAAAGTCCCTTAACATTAGTCATAGGAAAAGCCTTTTAACTTTTAAGGAATTTTATTAAATCTGTGTTGACTCTTTTTAATAAATATTTAGACTATTTCCATCAAATGTAAATATTACCAACTGCTCTTTCATTGTCGCCTTTGCAATAAAATAAATTCTAAGTGATCATATTCTGGAAGAGAATTATTCATGATTCTGTGTAGTTTAAAGGATAAATTAGAGTGAAGCTAGTTTGTCTTCTACTCTAGAAATAAAACGATTTTTCTTATACTTCAAAATTTTAATTCAGTAATGTCAGTACTTACAAGCTATTCTATGAGTTCTGTAAGGTTTATAGTTTTATATTTATATTTGCTTATTAGGTATCTCTGGAATAAAATGAAAGTTGATTCTTCTCTTTGTTTCCAGGACCCTTTGTTGTACGAGCTTTCCTTCGTAGTTCGACAAGCGAAGGTTTGTTACTAAAGATGGAGCCATTTTTGCCTAAAGAAGTGGAAACCAAAGAAAGTAGCAGAGAAGCTGCCTGAAAGTGTTTATTGTGAAATTATTCATAGTGGATGAAGAAGCAACAGAAAAATCATAAAACTATAATTTCTACATTTGGTGTCTTGTTATTTATTTATGTACTAGGGCCCAGTGTATGAATTTGTGCACCTTGAAAGGAACTGTGAGCCTCAAAGCTGTGATAGGCACGGGGCAGGTCTCAGCCTATCCTCCGTGTCCTCACCCAACCCCTCCCTCTGTGGCCCCTGGTCCCCTGTCTGCCGGCAGCCCCACTCCTACTGCCGCTCCCCACACGCTTGATGGCAGCAGCCCCGCTCGCAACCCACTGGTGGCAATTTGGGCCAGCACCAGAAGCTGTTGTGAGTGGTGGCTGCTGCCCCGATTGTCCCTCAGGAGCAGGGGGAGGTGGAGAAGCCCTCAGGGGCAATCAGGGCCAGCAGCTGCCACTTGCACCCACTGATGGTACCAAGTGATTGGGACTAGCACTGGGCACTGGCAGTGGGTACGAGTGGGGCTAGTGCCAGCAGAAGGTGTGCAGAAGCAAAGAATTTTCAGTATCCACCAGAGGCTCGCTCTGATGACAGTGAGCAGCGCCCTGCCCTGGTCTGGCACCCCTGCTCACCTGCTGTACCATCCCACTGCAGCCGACACCTGCCATGTTCCGCACATGCCCCTGATGGTCAGTGCACATCATAGAGACCGGTTCAGTTTTTTCTGTTGTTCCACTGTTTGGTCTATTTGCATATTAGCCTTTCATGATAGGATACATGTATTTATTTATTTATTTTGTTAATCCTCACCTGAGAATATTTTCCCATTGATTTTTAGAGAGAATGGAAAGGAGAGGGAGAGACAGAGAGAAAAACATGGATGTGAGAGAGGACCATCAATTAGTTGTCTCCAGTACAGGCCCTGACCAGGGCCAGGGATCGATCCTGCAACCCAAGTACATGCCTTTGACCAGAATCGAACCCATGACCCTTCAGTCTTTGGGATGGTGCTCTATCCACTAAGTCAGACTACATAGGACTTTTTAAATTTCTATTTACTAGTATTAATTTCAGAGAGGAACGGGGAGAGAGAGAGAGAGAGAAATAAACATCAATGAGAGAATCATTGACATGCTATCTCCTGCATGCTCCCTACTGGGGATAGAACTAGGATGCTGGACATGTACCCTGACTGGGAATCGAATCATGACTTCCTGCTTCATACTTCATAGGTGGAAACTCAGCCACTGAGTGACACTGGCTGGACTTGTGGCTGTCTTATTTTTTTGATCATCATACTTGTAAGTGGATTTTAACACTGAAAAAAATCTTACAACACTTTCAAAAATAAGAAAAAAAATAAAAATTTCTCTGTGTCTGAGCCTGCCTTTAGATCTCTTTAAATCTTCCTTAGAATTCAGCTTTTACATGCTGAATTATTATGTTATTATAGCAGCAATTTTTAGCTTAATAACTTTCCCTTGAGAACTGTACCATCTGAGGGAAAAGAAACATCCTGATTCCCATAAGGGAGAGAATGGCAGCATAGTGAACTACATCATAAATATGACTATTTTCTAAAGAAAAAATAGGAAAATGTTGGAAAACATTCATACTAAAAAATTCTGAATGTTATTTGATATAACATGAATATAGAAAATGACTAAGCCATTTAAATGTAGGTGTAAAATCTTTTCCTCTTAGGAATCAATGTATAATATTTATATTTTTGTAATAACAATACTGTTTATTTTAATGGTGCTTTGCGATATACAAGCACTGTGTATAGTGTGTTCATATACTTCATTTGATTCTGAATTCCTCTGCTTAATAGGATGTAATCGCTTTGCTTAGTGTTTGTTGAATGAACATCCCAGGAGGCAGATAGAACAACCTCCTTTATGGATGAAGAATCAGGCTAAGAAGTTATATGTCTTCATCAAGTGACAGTTTGCAAACTGGTATTGGTCCTAAAGTGTTTACTGGTAGATGACAAAATAAGAAGAAAAAATAGGTAGATAACTTTGTCATGCAGTTGCCAACTGTCCTTTCTTGGGAATGATTTTCCATATTCTGAGGCTGTCTTTCACTTTTGTAGGGATGTTCAAATGCCCTTTATGAAGTAACAGTGCTGATAAATTTGTTGGTGGTTTTTTGTAACAGCCAGATTATGAAGAATATTTTGACAGCTCCATGTAAGTTTCTCAAGTTGTTTTGAAATTATAATGTTTTGAGAAGTCCAAATAACCCCGGTAAGCTTTTTTTCCTACAGAGAAATTAAAATTTAAAGGCTGTTTACAAAAAAACAGCTAACTACATTAACTATAACACAGTAAATAAAGGCAGTCACTTTCCATCTTATGCTTTCCTTGCGTCCTCTTATTTCATTCTCACAGCAGTCCAGGGAGGAGAGTGTTGCTCCCTTTTTATAGATAAAGAAATTTAAACTTGTAGGAGGTCCAATAAGTGGCAAGCTAAGATTCTAAACTAGGTCTGTCTGATTTTGCAGCATGTTCTTTTAACCATTAGGCTATTTTATTTTCTGTTTATATATTTTAAGGTAAATTAAACTATTTAACTGAACACTTAAAATTTAAAAATATTGAATAATTATACTTAAGTTTCTTAGTATCTCTGATTAGGCAATTATGACAGCTGATGGGAAGAGGGTAGAAATAAAAGGAGTGGAAGGAGTGGGATGAGTGAGACAAGTAATGCAGGAGAGAGAAAAGATTATTTTTCACAATTTCCATCTTTTGAAAGCTTAATTATTATTTGAAGATTCAGGTTCACAGAGTAGAACCGCTATTGTATTTATTCTGTTAATCACAAGAAAATCTTGACAATTTTAGAAACACAAATATTTTCAAAATCACATAATCCTACCACTCATAGGTAACCAGCATTAATATATTTTTAATATATTTTTATTGATTTCAGACAGGAAGGGAGAGGGAGAGAGAAAGGGAAACATCAATGATGAGAGAGAATCATTGATAGGTTGCCTCCTGCAGGCCCCCTACTGGGGATCAGGCCAGTAACCCAGGCATGTACCCTGACCTGCAATCCAGCCATGACCTTTGGGTTCATAGGTCGATGCTCAACCACTGAGTCACGCCGGCCAGGAGTATTAAAATTTGGATGCTGTCCATTGTCTTTTTCAACTGACAGAACATTCACACACATGTTATCAACCATTTTCCCATATTATGTAAAATTTCATATGAAAAGCATCCTTTTAATGCTTAAAAAATATTTCATCCTGTTGATGCTTTAATTTATGGAGTCATTTCCCAATTTGGGGGCATTTAATTTGCTTGGGTCTCCCTCCCCATCATATTTTTAATGCTTTAGAAAAACTCTAGGGGCAGAATTTATTTTCTCTTTTTCTAGAAGTGACATTCCTGGGTTAAAAGGTATGACATGACTAAAAGTCTTACGTGTTAAAAGGTGCCTTTTGATCAGAACAAACCAGAACAAGGGAATATGGTTGGAAAACTTTCTCTGGGCAAGAACATTCAGGGTCTTATTAACTGGCCTATCTAATCTAATAAAATAGTAATATGCAAATTAACCACCACTCCGAGACACACAAGCCATGCCCACCAGCCAATCAGAGTGGCTGTATACAAATTAACCTAGCCAAGATGGCAGCTGGCAGACAGAGCTAGAGCAAACTGGAGGCTTCGTTGCCTAACTAGGCCTCCGCTCAAGGCAACAGTTTCAATTATAGAAGATAAACCCCAGAAACCTTCCAGCCAGCCTTGCTGGGATGTTGGGTCAATGGGAGCTGTGAGCAGCCTGAAAACGGCCCTCTGCCCCTCACCCAGGCTGGCCAGGCACCCCAGTAGGGACCCAAACCCTGAAGGGACTCTGGGCAGCCTGAGTCCCTCACACTGGATGGCTAGGCATGCCAGCAGGTGGACATCCCCCAAGGGGTCCCAGACTGCGAGAGGGCACAGGCCGGGCTGAGGGACCCCCCCAAGTGCACAAATTTTTGTGCACCAGGCCCCTAGTGAATAAATAATTCCCTACCCTTCCATTAGAGCAATTTCCCTACTAGTTAACTAGAACTAATGTTGAGTGTTTATAACAATACTAGAGGCCCAATGCACAAAATTCGTGCAAGGGTCTTGGTCCTTGGAGTCCAAGCTTTGTCTGGAAGGTCATCCAGAAGGCTGTTCAGCTGTCCGGTCTAATTAGCATATTATGCTTTTATTATTATAGATGCTTCTGGAAAACCAGTAGAATTGTACTAGATTACTTTTTTAAAAATTACTATTTTCTTAGCAGTAAATTAAATCTTATATTTAAAAGGAGTAAAAACTTTCCATTGTAATAGTAAATGCTAATGATTCTCAAACTTAAGCCAGCATCCAATCTCATGGAAGGTTTGTAAGCACAAATTGATGGACTACACTCAGCAATTGGGTAGACCCTGAAAACTGACATTTCTGATGAGTTCCCAGGTGATGATGATGCTGGTCCAGGGACCACTCTTTGAGAACCACTGGTATCTACTAATGGCTCTTCTAACTGGCTGGATAAAAAGATCTCTGGCTTTGGTACAAGCCAGTTTATTAAAAAATTCCTCAGGTAATTCTATACACTAGGGCTGAGAATCACTGAAATATGCAATTAGACAACTTACAAAGGATATAAAGTTGTGATTAAATCAAGATTTTAAAAGACTGAGATGGAAAAAAAAAATCAGCACTATATTTAAGAACCAGGACTAGTTTCTAGCTTCCTGGTTTATCACTATATATAAATAATTTAAACTCTGTTCCAGCCCTCTGGGAAACTATTTAAAATCTGGGATTTTCTATAAAAAGACACCATTCAATGATCACCAATGTACTTTCTAACAAAAAAATTTTTAAAAAATATATTTTATTGATTTTTTACAGAGGAAGGAAGAGGGACAGAGAGTTAGGAAGATCAATGAGAGAGAAACATTGACCAGTTGCCTCCTGCACACCCCCCCCCCCCCCCGGGATGTGCCCGCAACCAAGGTACATGCCCTTGACTGGAATCAAACCCGAGACCCTCAGTCCGCAGGCCGACGCTCTATCCACTGAGCCAAACTGGTCAGGGCTCTAACAAAAATTTTGATACATCTTTTGCAGGTGGCATTTCATGCTGTTAGAAGAGATGGAATATAACATTATTAATTAACATTCTGAATGTAAACACACACACATAAACATAAATTTAATGGTATTTAGCATTATCTTAAAGACCAAAGGCTTGGGATAGGATAGGAAAATCTATTCAATAGTGATTTTTAAAATACAAGTAGTTGATCACAATGTCCATTAGGTGGCGATAATAACCTTTCATGCAACTTAAAAATAGTGGACTCAACTGGTAAAGGATTGTTTTTTCATTTGACTATACAAATTAAATAGCAAAAATACTTATAGACCTCTTGGCGTTTTGTTTTGGAATAACTTTTTTTGTTTATTTTCTATTTTGGGCACATTACAGTGGTTACTTTAGGTGTCTCTGTAACTGCATATTAAGGGTTTTATCTGTTTTTTAACTTTTATTGTAGAATCAAATTTTAAAAATAACACCTATTTAGACACTGCTAGCTTTCACAATTATCAGTATTATGTTGTTCTGGTTATATCTATCCCTTTCATCCACCCACCACCCTCAACTTGTCCTCAGTCCTGATGGAGTAAAAGGAAACCCCATATATCATATCCCTTAACCTATAGAGTTTTAAGAATAATCAAACCATAATTATAAGAAGATTTTACATCCATTTTACAGAACCTATTGTTTTGTATTCTATTCTGGCCTTTGAGAGCATTTAGTTCTTTTGGCTTATTATTTTTGTGTAACAATGAAAAATAATATGTTTTTAGTATTTTGAGAACTTAAAGAACATCTAATATAATAAAACTAATATGCAAATTAGGCACCCCTCTGCTACACCTAAGCCACATCCACCATCCAACACATGCCCACCAGCCAATCAGAGCGACTATATGCAAATTAACCCAGCCAAGATGGCGGCTGGCAGCCATGAAGCTAGAGCAAACAGGAAGCTTGCTCTACCTAGGCCGGCTGCGGCCTCTGCTCAAGGCAACAAAGTTTCAATTATAGAAGATAAACAAATCCCAGATACCTGCTTCTAACCAGCCTTGCTGGGGGTTGTGCCCAGCCTACAAACAGCCATCAACCCCTCACCCAGGATGGCCCCACTCTCATGGGGTGAGGGTTCCTGCTGGAAGGCATGGCAAACCTGCAAACAGCCATCAGCCCCACATCCAGGCTGGCGACACACCCCGACAGGACCTCCCTTGCCAAAGGGTCTGTGGCTAGCCAGCAAACAGCCATCAACCCCTCACCCAGGCTGGCTAGGCACCCCAGGGGAGACCCCCACCTTGAAGGGGCTGTGGCCAGCCAGCAAACAGCCATCAGCCACTCACCCAGGCTGGGCAGGCACCCAGCAGGACCCCTACCCTGATCTGGAACACCCTTCAGGGCAAACCAGCTGGCCCCCACACATGCACCAAGCCTCTATCCTATATAATAAAAGGGTAATATACAAATTGACCCTAACAGCAGAACCACCGGAAATGACTGGTCACTATGACACACACTGACCACCAGGGGGCAGACACTCAATGCAGGAGCTGCCCCTGGTGGTCAGTGCACTCCCACAGAGGGAGCTCTGCTCAGCTACAAGCCAGGCTGATGGCTGCCAGTACAGCGGTGGTGGTGATAGTCTCTCCTGCCTTCTCAGCAGCTCCAAGGATGTTTGCAGCTTAGGCCTGCTCCCTGCTGGCAAGTGGACATCCCCCAAGGGCTCCCGGGCTGCCAGAGGGATGTCTGACTGCCAGCTTAGGCCTGATCCCCTGCGGAGCAGGCGTAAGCCAGCAGGTGGACATCCCCCAAGGGGTCCCAGACTGTGAAAGGGCATAGGCTGGGCTGAGGGAACCCCCCCGAGTGCACAAATATTTGTGCACCAGGCCTCTAGTGGTGATATAATTACTCGTAGCTATAAAAGGTGATATGAGTGTCAGTACTTAAAAAAAAGAAATTGCTATTTCCACTTAAATTTTTATTTTTGAGTCAAAATAGAAGATTGGAAATAAGATTAGAAATGTAACTGATTATAATTAAAAATATCAAATTTTCATCTGAAGGTACCCAAAAGAATGAAATTTTTACTGTATTTTATTTTTAAAAATAGATGCACATTAAATAAATTTGGCAAATAGAAACAGGAAGAACACTGAAGAATCTAAAGAAAACAATGTCCTCACAATTCTCTATGCAATGACATGTTTTTAATACTTCCTTTTCCTCTTCTTCCTGTGTGGAGGTCTTGCCCACATTAGGGGCTGAGATCACATCGGGTGACTGTGGGAAAGAACACGTCTTGGCTCTGGAGGTTGCTCACATCTCCAGCTCTTCAGTCATTTTCAATTGAAAAAAGCCAACCCAAGTCCTTTCCACGTATCTGCTAAATGGAAGACCTAATTCTTCCTGCATTTCAATATGTGCTCCATGAACTTTATATTCTTTTCTAAGTTGGTGACTGCTATAATGAAAATTAATTTATACAAACATTTAAGTTACATAGAATAACCTAGTGTTTCCCAATGGGCAATATGGATACCATTAGTGTCATGAGAAATTAATTTTAATAGTAAGTGATCCACATTTTAAATTAATAGTTAAGTATATCTTTAATGTGTATAGGAGCATGATTTCATGGGTATTATTTCCTAGGATAACATTACAGAAGTCCATTTTAAAATATTAAGTAAATTATATCAATATGTAAATTATATAAACTGTTTTCAGAAGTGGCTGCTTCATTTTACCTTCTCTCCAGCAGTGCATAAGAGTTCCACTTTCTCCACTTCCTTGTCGACACTTGGAATTGTCTGTCCTTTGTGTTATAGACATTCTAGTAAGTGTGTGGTAGTCATATATGTTTTAGTTGATAAAATGAGTTATTTTGCTGAGAAAGTATTTAGGGATAAATGAAAGTAGTTTTAAATATGAGCCATTTGGAAGGTAGAGTACATTTATACTAGGAGCTTCCAGAAGTAGAGCTGGGACTAATGTACATAATAGAGAAGCAAATTCTGGCGCAAAGTTTAACAAAATGCTGTGGACTCTTGCAAGCTAGTGGTGACTTTTTTATTTTATGTATTTACATGTAGCTCTGTTATAATAACTATTAAGTTAGCATAAGTATCTCCATTTTGATTTGTGTGTAACCTAAGGTGACCAGATTTTAACATTGGTAAAGTGGGACACCATTGACCAGGGGGGTTCTTTTTTAAATTTTTTTATTATTACTTAAAATATTACAAAGAGTAGTACATATGTCTCCAAAAATCGGGACTTTTTTAAAACGCCGCAGGATGCGGGACAAACTGCTAAAACTCAGGACTGTCCCGCCAAAAGTGGGATGTCTAGTCACCTTCGAACCCTTAGACTCCGTATTAGAATCTGTGTGTACCTGATAAGAACCTTATCTAAAGATATAACTTGTTTACCTACTGGAGAAATTCCCTAACCTTATCTGTAAGACCAGACCCCATACCTGAGAGCCACTGATAAGACTACGACACACACACCCCCATCTTTGAGTATAAAAAGAGAGAGTTTAAGCGCAGAAGTTAGACGCCCGTCTGCCCTCCACAGACTCGTCTCCAACTGCCAACCTACTCTGCTCTGCCTCCGTACCTCCAGGAGCTCCACGAAGCCAGCCTCCGCGGCCGCTTACTCTCCGAACGTCTTGTGTGTGGTGTGTCTCAGTGAGCATCTCGGGTGGACTTCCCAGGGACTGAAAGCCATCAGGACTTGGTAAATAAACCGTGTGTGATTCGCTTGCAACTAACTGTTTGTCTATGTTATTTACTTTGAGGCTCGGCTAAGAATAGTAATGATCTGTGCTCAGTAAGAACTATTATACACTCGTTCAAAACTGGTAATATACCTTAAGTAAAAGAGTGCAGTCACCTGCTGTATGTCCCTAGACAATTGGGACAAGCTCTGTCAGTTAGTGTTCTTCAGTTACAATTAACAGAAATGACTGACTAAACCAGAGAAGAATGTATTGTAAGGACATGGGGTAATTCACAGAATCAAAGCAGCTCAGCTCAAGGAATCTAAATAGGAATCAATTGACAGTGTCCCCAGAGAGATGCTGTCAAGGCCAATCAGCTGTTTTCTGGCCACGTGTCCCTCCACTCGAGATTCTAAGCGGGGAGAGTCTGCTTGGCCTAGTTTAGTTTACATGTCCACTCATTGGTCAGGAGAAGGCAGAATTGATAATCTCGCCAAAAGTACATGCAGTAGGGTAGAAGAAATTCAGAGGGGTATTGAAGTACCTTTACCAAAAGAAAGAACTACTGGGTGCTGGGTTGGCAAAACCTATAAATGCCCACTATACCAGGCCACGACCTCTGGTGAATATTTAGGAAGAATTAGTGACAGTGACAGGAGGCTCCACAAATCTCTAAGGCCCATTCATTCATTGACTATGTATTCCATGTCTCCTAGGATGTCTATGAAATCAATAACGATATTAACTGTGTTACTCTAAAAGTGTTTTTGCATTCAAAGAATAGAAAATATCTAATACAATAAAGGAGAAACATGCAAATTTGACCGTTACCACCAGCCAATCAGAGTGGCTGTATGCAAATTAATCCAGCCAAGATGGAGGCCAATAGCCATGGAACTAGAGCAAACCAGAGGATTCTGTTGCAACTGCCTGCCTAGGCTGGCTGAGCCTCTGCTCACAGCCACGCCCACCAGCCAAGATGGAGGCTGGCAGGACGGCTCTGCACTGGGAGCCTCCACGGCCGGCCGGCATAGCTGTGCCAGGTGTGTCAGCTCAGTGGGAGGGGGAGTCCTCGGGGCATCCAGGAGCAGCTATCCTGGGTCTGCTTCCTGGCTCCACCCCCAGGGGCCTCTACCAGGTGTGTGGGAGAGTGGGTCCTCCACGGGGCTTGCAGGAGCAGCCATCCTGTGACTACTGCCTGGCTTCGCCCCCCAGGAGCCTCCTTGGGGCATCCAGGAGCAGCTTTCCTGGGTCCGCTGCCTGGCTCCGCCCCCTGGGGGCCTCCCCGGGACATGGGGGAGTACGGGGGGGGGG
>PVJC01011401.1:8410-41745 GCA_004026665.1 Murina feae | reverse complement strand
TTTTTTTAATATACATACAGTCTTCCCTTTCCTGTTGAATGTCATATTTTGGAATATACCTGAATTCCTGTTATTCTAAAGTCTCCCTTATCGTCTACATACTTACCTAAGAAGTACATTGACCCTACCTTATCTTTAAACAAAATAAATTTTCTATTGAAATTATAACACCAGCCCTAATTTTTGTTAAATACTTCATTGCCCTTGAAGATCTTTTTGGTGATGAACTCTATAATATCACAGAATTTGTCTAAGAGAGTGTTGTGAATTTAGTAGTTGTCATTAAAAGGTGTACAAAAGAGTAGCAAGTCAAAGTGGTTTTTATGTGCACTTAAACCTCTCAAGATGTCAAAACAAAGTGTTTTAATTTTAGAAACTCCAAGTATAAGCAAATAAAAGGCAAAAATAATATTGTGGTTCAAACTATGTCACCCAACATTTAAATTTGTTTTCTTTGTCAAAGTGAAACTGGGTTGAGTAATAGATCAGTTCTTTCATTTATCCAACAAGTTTCTGTGTGTGTCTCTCTCTGTTAATAATAATTTTAAAAATGATCATACTAAAACTGAAAACCCCAGTCATTTGCATAAAAAGGGGAAAATTAGAATTTGTATATTTTCAGACATAGTAACTATGACATACTATGGGTTGTCCGTTATCATCTAATCTTATTCTTCACCAGTAATAGAACTCTCAGTTTTTAGTTGGGCTCATGGCTACTTAAAATAGATACATTCCCTAGCTCCCCTACAGCCTGTCATAACCATCTGTATTTTAGATAAAACGCAAGCAGAGAGTGAATATGCAACTCTGAGAAGTGTGTTTCAAGGTGGGTGTGATCTCCCTTGAGCTCTTCTTCTAATGGAAAGGAAATGTGATGGTCAAGTTTAAAGTTTCTTGGTTCCTTAGGTCACGCGTGGAGGATACAGAGTAACAAAATCTTTGTTGATTAGAGACCTACCGCATCAGCCTCTACTGTTACTGGATTTATTTATATAAAAGAAACATAATATATTTGGATTCAGTCACTGTTATCTTGTTTCTCTGTTACTTAAAGAAAGAAAATGTTATCTAATTGGAGAAGCCAATTTTTAGGCTACACCAAATTACTCAAATGAAGTCAGAGATAATTATCTAAGATACTAGAGGCCTGGTGCATGAAAATTCATGCACTGGAGGGGGGTCCCTCAGCCCCGCCTGCCCAGTCTCACATTCCAAGAGCCCTCAGGAGCAGGAGGCGACCTATTGATCAGGGGAAGGCGATGCCCCCATTACACCCCTGCTGCTGCCACTGCCGGCAGCTCAAGCCTCAACCGGCCCTGGTTACCTACACCTCAGGCTGCCCCTGGTGGCTGGGGGCCTGAGGAGACTGGGGGACTCTGGAGGCAGGAGTGCAGGGGTGGTCAAGCTTTGCTGTGCACCTGCAGCCCAAGTGGGGCTGAGAGGACTGGGCGATGCCATCTTGTGGCTGTGGGTGCCTCCATCTTTGAGGGTGTGGCAGTCAATTAGCATATTCCCTCCTTATTGGCTATGGGTGCTGCCATCTTTCAGGGTGGGGCAGTCAATTAGCATATTCCCTCCTTATTGGCTATGGGTGCCACCATTTTTAGGGAAGGGCAGTCAATTAGCATATTTCCTCCTATTGACTGTGGGCACCGCCATCTTTGCAATGGTGAGAGGGTCAATTAGCATATTTCCTCTTTATTAGATAGGATTGCTCCTTTCCTCATTTTTTAAAAAGTACTTATATATGCAGATAATGATGCAAAGAAGGAAGGGTTTTTAGTTTTTTGCTTTAATTCATAGGAATGTTTCTTAAGTAGGCCCTTTACTTGCACGGGTACATGCAATTTGACAATACATACTTTCCCCACCTATATTATCATATTCACCTATTTTCAATGAAATTATACCTGAGGGTTCTTAAATAAAATTAAAATGACATGATTTATTTCTCTGCTCAGATTCTTCATGTACTGTGATCATTATTTTTGACACAAATATCTTTTTTTTTCACTAAGGAAAGGGTTACAATACATTTGAGTCTATTTCTTTATTGCAAAAGTAAATTTTTACAAAATGTATCTACTAATCACATTATGTAAGGTCAGTGAATTTTTGGTTTCTGAGTGCCTTTCTTATTCTGCCATCTTTGTTTCAGTTCAATGTTGGAGGGTTATTCTGTGCTATTGTTTTATTACAGGGATAAAACCTCAGTGACAATAAAATCAAAACCACCTTTTATTACTTATGTAAAGCCTACTTCACACATCAAATAATGCCAAAAATGTCAAAACATGTACAGAAATAATAATAGCACCCACCTACTCAATAATTATGTAAGTTTATAGTCTTGTGATGATGCACATTTGGGACTATTCTGGGAGCTACTGAATCAAAATAAGACAGCTGAGATCAATCAGAATCCTGGGAACCAGAGGAGGCCAGCAGGATTCAGAGCTGCGGGAGGCTCTGGTGTCTGAAAAAATAGACAGTGTCTTCTGATACTTCTTTAGTGCCTCCAAAAAAGTATTTTAATATCTTTCCAAATTTCAAATAAATGATTTAAATTGCCATTTTGCTCTTTTAGTATTTAATTGTTTATCTTATAGAAAAACAAGCATGTGGTTTCATAAAATAATTTCATTTGCTCCTAAGGCCCCGAACTAGTATTCTAGTTCTTAGGAGGGAGAGAACATACTACTTCTGGATTTCTAATCAGTCCAGAACTCCTGAGAGCTATTTTCCTTGATAGTGATATAAGTAATTTTTCTGATATAATAATATCCACAAACATCCAGAGATGTTCAATACTGGATGTTTAAATCTCTCCTCTCCTCTCCTCTCCTCTCCTCTCCTCTCCTCTCCTCTCCCCTCCCCTTCTCTCCTCTCCTCTCCTCTCCCTCTCTCTTTCTCTCTCTCTCTCTCCTCTGTTCCTATCTCTGTTTCTCTTTCTTGGGAGTCATGTTTAACAACTGTATATCGTCTTATAATGTTAAGGGGCTATAAATGCCACTGCTACTAATTAAACTGGAAATTTAATAAGGACAGGGTTATGTTCTAGGTGCATGATTTTCCCACATATCTGAAAACCAGTAATTATTCAGTTGCCAATTAACTTATTCAACCCCTAGCACCAACTACATTATACATGCAAGACAGTTTGGGATCAGGAGAAAAACATTTAAATCTGCTGCACCCAATATTACCCAAAGTAGATTTTTGGCTTTAGCTTTGGCAGTCTCTATAAACATGTACATTCTCAAGGTTCAGGTTTTGCACAAATTTTTCTTGTGTGTGAAAATTCTTCCTATCATCCTCTTAATTTCCTGGAGATCAACCAAAGTATAGAGCCTATTAAACATATATTTATTTTCTCATGAATTCAGGTCAAAGACAGTGTCAGACAAAGGCACATAATTTGACTTCTTCAATGACACAAACCAAGAACTGGAATCCCAGTCCAAGCCAGGATGACATTCCCAGAATCTACACACCATACAAGAAGCACCTAGCCTTGGCAGATCTCGGGAGGAATTGAGTTTCCCCAAAGCAAGTACCAAAATACTGAATGTCCCATCTAAAACTTCTGCATATAACCACATGAACAAAGGCTGCTATGGCTATAAGAACAGTGGGACTGTCTTTGTATAAACTCTTGTCAAGGCCATATGGTGGAGAAGGTGAATCTGAAGGAAAAACCAGTTTTACAGATTTTGATGAACAATATATTTTACTATCCCCCAGCTGGGAAAATCTGTTCCACTGTATGCAAGCCATTGTTATTTTGGATTTCCTGTCACTAGTGTACACACCTAATCCTCACAGAGCTGGGGGTTGTGGAAGGAAAGTGTTTATGAGGGGGGAAAAAAAGCTTTTAGCAAAGACGAACAGTTTAATTTTTAACCCAGAAAGAACTACCTAAGTAATGATAGGTAAGAGAATTAAAGAATTTAAGGTTAGTATCATTAAAACTGCCCTTTCCATTGAAAATTTACAAACTATATCAACTAAAAATCTTTGCTGACCTCTCTCTCACTTTCTTCCAAAAAGCAGATGGGCATGCTTCCCCCACCTCTCTCTACCTCGAGACGCTAGTCGGAACATCTGCTACTAATCATATTGTATTAGGATTGTTTGTTTCTGAGTTTGCCTCTCTTTTAGAATTCCATCTCTTTGAATGTAGGGAGTGCATTTTTGAATACCATTGACTAACAATAAATATTTATTTAGTTGTGCATGAAAATTGTATATTTCAGTTTTCTTTGTGTGTGGGAACGTCTTGCTCTGGTTAAATTGTTGCAGATCATGGCCCCCATCAGCAATGGATGAAAGTTCACAATAATTTCCAATGATTCTGCTTTTGTTCAACACAAAATCGTAGCTTAGTTGTATTCACCCAAAGTGAACCATTCCATAGAACTTATGGAAGATTCTGCAGTATTGTGATCATTCTAAGTGAAAATAGAGAATAAAGAAGACATAATTTACCTTGTGAGATACTATTTCTTGAGTGAATGGTGAGAGATGAGACACATGGACAAATAAAACATTGAGAAATAAAACATTGTTGAAGGCAAGAGATTGGCATTTTAGTGGCTATACCGCCATTACAAAATTTCTAATGGAAAAAGATACCAAAGAAGATGACTGACAACTACATTCATTAACAAACACATGAGACTTTGAAATGATTTGGAGAAAAATGGAAGAATGCTTTCTTCCTACATGAGCTTACATGCATATTTTATGTGATCTCCACAGAATTGAGGCGGGTAAAAGGCTTAGATGGTGAATGAGTTTCTGAAAGCAAAGTTAAACCAGGCTACAGTAATAAGCAGCCAGATTCTTCAGCATGTGGAAATTATGCAAATAGCTATAGCATGTTCCCTAATAAATTCCATTTCCTATTTAACGGACATGATTTGAATATAAAATTGAAAATTATATTTTCCTGAGTTTGTTATTTAAAAAATATATTGATCACAAATTAATAAAGCAGGCTTCTCCTATTTCCCCCCAAAGGACAAACTTGGATAATTAATTCTCCCACTAAATAACATAGTAAACATATTCATAAATTTAAAAATGAGGTATTTTTATTTGCATAAGAAAACAGTCATGTATTTTGGAGATGTTACATTCTTGTAGAAAAAACGTTTACAATCATCTCATCAGATAAGAAATAGCAATTAGCAATTAACACATGTTCAGGAATAGCTAGTGTTCTACATTAGAGCAGTTTTGCTCTGAAATCAGTGATCAAAGATAAATAACAATGAGTCCAGACTCAGTAGGTGAAGACTTTTCAAGATATTTCAAAAGGATCTGAAAATTCAGATTACCTTCTATTTTAAAGAACATGATAATGAAACACTCTGAATTCAAATCAAGCCAATAGACAAAATATTTGAGATAATAAAAAATGAAAATTTAAAAGGTTTCAGCTAGTTTACATTCCGTCCTTAGTCAAATTCCTTAGAATCAGAACCTGAGAGGAGGATTCTGGTATGAGTGGTTTATTGAGGGTATGTATACTCTCTGGAGGAACCCTTAAGGAAGTAAGTGGCAGAATAAGGACAGGAATGGAACCAGCTCAGGTGTGGTTTCACTGGAGGCTGCTTTCCATCTGATCCCAGGGGGAACTCCAGAGCATGAACTGCCCCACAGCATAAATCCTGCCTTGAGGCAAAGTGACAGCCATGTTTCTACTTCTAGATCCAAACACACAAGAAAGTGGGTGAGATAGGAAACTACCCATTATTCAGTCCATCCTTGGGGGCAGATTGCTACTTCCCAGAAAGACAGGAAGGAAGAGAAGTGTCACTTCTCAAGGCAGATGAGCCCCATGAGTGAGTGCAGGCTTTGGGAGAAAGGGGTAGTGCAGGTGTGGAAGCACCTAAGAGGAGCACCACCCAAGACGATCAAACAGCTGCCGTATCTATATATATAAAACCCTAATGCCCTAGCCAGTTTGGCTCAGTGGATAGAGCGTCGGCCTTCTGACTCGAGGGTCCTGGGTTTGATTCCAGTCGAGGGCATGTAGCTTGGTTGCGGGCACATCCCCGGTGGGGAGTGTGCAGGAGGTAGCTGATCAATGTTTCTCTCTCATCGATGTTTCTGACTCTCTATCCCTCTCTCTTCCTCTTTCTGTGAAAAATCAATGAAATATATATTAAAAAAAGAAAAAACCCTGATATGCAAATAGACCAAATGACAGAACAGAACAACTGGTCGCTATAACATGTGCTGACCAGCAGGGGGTGCACGCGGAAAATGGTGGGCATAGACTGCAGCAGGATGGTGGAACAGGTGAGCGGGGAGCCAGACTAAGGCGGGGCACTGGTCGCTGTCATTGGGGCGAGCCTCTGGTGGTTACTGAAAATTCTTTGCTCCTGCGGGCCACCGGCCAACCCAGCGCTTGCACCTGCTGCCAGTGCCCAGAGCCAGCCCTGATCGCTCGGCGCCATCAGTGGGTACAAGAGGTGGCTGTCATCCCTGATCACCCCTGAGGGCTTCTCCACTTCCTCCTGATCCTGAGTGGCGATCAGGGCAGCAGCCACCGCTCACACCTACTGAGGGTGCAGGTCCCACTTGCACCCACTGTTGGCACCAGCCCCAATCGTTCCATGCTCTCAGCGGGAGCCAGCGGGGCCAGTGCTGTCAGCATGAGGGAGTAGCAGAGGTGGGAGTGGGACTGCCAGCAGAGAGGGGACTGCAGGCCGTGTCGGAAGAAACGGGGCAAGAGTGCAGAGGATGGGCTCAGAACCCACCCCTGTGCCCACTGCAGCCTCGCAGCCCACAGTTCCTTTCAAGGTGCATGAATCTGTGCACTGGGCTCATAAATTCCAATAAAAGGAATGCTGCTCTGCTAGATTCTTTCGGGGCTTCTTTTAGGAGCTCATAAACTATCTATTGCCTCCTATTACCATTTTGCCACTATCTAGGAACAAATAAAGGGGAAATCAAAATGCAAAGTATCTTTTTATGGCTCAGCAAAACAAAAAAAAAGCAAAAATACACAAAACAATTGTGCAACATTTAGAACTTTGGTAGAAGGGCTTCACTGACTCATTTTTCCGTATGAACTGAGCCATATAGATACCTTGTTTGCATTTTTTTAAAAACTCACTGTGATGAACACTATTAAAAAGGGTCAGAGAACCTCAGTTGGTACAGGCATGGCCGACTGCATGGTAGACTGGACAGAAGTGTTACAGTAATGTTATTGGACTTTATTTATTGTGCATGGGAATCAGAATACTTCACTTGGCACAAATCCATTTGGAAAAAGAGTGTATATGCATATATTCAAACTATATATGTTCATATAAATATTACTCTTTCAATATTTGTCAACTTTGTAGACCACATTTTAAAATTTTGTGTTGAGAACTGCTAAAACGCTACTTAAATCTGCTTATTATGGCCTCTTTCTATTTAAAGTGGATACATTCTAATGACCCTCCTGGCTATATACAACCTTTGATATTTCTTTATTATGTAATGGCATAAAACAACACAAATTTATTACCTACCAATTTGAGGGATCCAAAGTCCAACATGGATCTCACTGGGCCAAAACCTAGGTGTCAGCAGGGCTGCATTCTTTTCTTGAGGATTTAGTGGGTCATCTGTTTCACTGCCTTTCCCAGCCTCCAGAGGACTCTTGCATTCCTTGGCTCTTGGCCTCTTCCTCTATCTTCAGAGCCAAGAATAGCTGAAGTCTTTCTCACATAGCATCATCTGAACTTCTCTTCAGCCTCTCTTTTCCACTTTTATGGAACCTTGTGATTACATTGGGCCCACCCCAATAATCCAGGGTGATCCACTTATGTTAAGGTCATTTTATTAGAAATGCTATCACTATTTATTTTTAACATAAAATCCTTTAG
This sequence comes from Murina feae, assembly GCA_004026665.1. Classification (NCBI taxonomy): domain Eukaryota; kingdom Metazoa; phylum Chordata; class Mammalia; order Chiroptera; family Vespertilionidae; genus Murina; species Murina feae. Next base: position 33,850 of record PVJC01011401.1, on the reverse strand, counting down.
ACAGTTGCCAAAGCTCTTCATTCTTTGCCTTCCTTCTATTTCACGGATTACCCATGAAGAAAGAAAACACTTCAGGGCTCACATTTTGCAATATTTATTTTTAATGGCTCTGGACATTCATCATCGTTCTTCTGCATTCTCAGGGGACTGACTGTCCGTAGGCCACAAACAACCATGCAGTCCTCAAGGGGACATGCGTAGGCACCAGTGCTGAGAGAGTCAGGCTCAAGCAGACAGCAGAAAGAATGTAGGTATTTCTAACCATGAATTCTCCTCCCATTCTGTGTCACAAATTATTAACATCAAGATGTTCTATTTTATATACTAAAGTAATGTCAAGTGTGCTAATGTCAGATTCTAGTTCTCTCCAACTGGCTCTGCCACAAATCAAAAGAACTATCACACATATAAACGGAGTAAGCACATGTGAAGATATATAGAAAGATAGACATAGACATATAGCTATATCTCATCTTGTCAAATTGCAGAAAACCGCTTTGCTTGGAATGACAGCAGAGACTTCGATAAATTTCAATAATAAAGCATAAATGCAATGGGAATTGAAAATTCATTAACTGATCTTATAGCAAAGCCCATTTGGTTGTCTCTCTGTCTTTTTCTCTGACAGGAAGCCAAATGCAGCAATAAACATGGGCTCTTTTGGGTTATTTACTATCACATATTGAAAATAATGGAATGAGAATGTAGTCTAGTCCTGAAGAGCAGTCATCAAGTTTTTCTCTGACCTTCACTTTTAAGAGGCACCTGACAATTAAATAACCAAGACTATTGGAACTCTGGGTACAGCAACCATACACCCAGCTCTGATAAATTCCAATCCGAGGGTCACTTTTTAAAAGTGGGAATAATATCACTCCCACAGGGGTCCTCATCGAATATAATGTAACAGAACGCTTGGTATATGTTACAAGAAAAAAAATTAATTAAAGACAAAATGTGGAAGACATCTTGCTTCGATTCTTATGCCGTTTCTGATTTAGGGATCTCATCTAAAACTAAACATGGAAACATGGATATGTTAATTCCAAGTAATTAGGAGCCCACGGAGTGACAAATAACCTCTAGGCGTGAGTAAAAGACAGCAGGCACTTGTCCTTCTCTGGTCAGAAGTGCTGGGAATTGCCCCAGAGCACCTGAGCCCTTAAGTATCAACTTCTTTTGCCAGAGTGATGACACTCCCAGGGGTGAGAGTAGGGGGACTGTGGTGAGCTTTTAGTCTCCTTTATTGGCCCAGACAAGTGACTCAAGCCTAACAAGGTATCCTTCACATTTCTTCAGACTTCCAGGTCTGACATTTCTTTACACGTGACTTTTAATATTTGGCCGCAGTTACATTTTTAAAGCATTTGCTTTAATTCTTCAGTGATCTGTCCTTGCCTTTTATGCAAAAATGTATACATTTTCTTTATGTTTTTACATAGAAATCTTTGATTTTTTCTTTTTCAGAACATTCCTATTTTGAATTATAAACAATTAACATGATTGAAAAAACAAACACCAAAACAAACCACTAAAAGTATGCCATAAGGCACAGAGGGCTATGATTAGCATGCTTAGTAATATTCATATGAACAGTATTAAAATGCATATCAGATTTGAGGGGCTTCTCACAAACAAATGAACAGTCTAATATACTAGGACAATGAAGTTCTAATGGCATCAGGGGAGCCAGGAAAAGAATACATTTGTGAGTTGAATGCCTGGAGACTGTTGGGGCTGAAAAAAAGGTAACTAAATTGGCTATTGAAGAGTGCTGAAATCCTAGGAGGGCCACCTGAAAATTACATTTAATATGCTAACACTATTATGAGAATATTTCTATTCTTCCCACAAAGGTCTTGCTAACAGTAATTAAATTTAAGGCAGTCGTATCTGGAAAGGAATGAAAATATAGTGAAAATATGATTAGGATGGCTAGAGGAGGTCTTCCCTTTCCAATACTAATTAAAAAAAATTGAATTTCAGCTACCCAGGGACCAAGCCTGGCCATGTCTGTATTAGATTATACATAATCATACCTGCGTTCTTAAAAATCTGACACATTTACCACCAAAATGCCTTGGAATTCAGAAATATGTAAATGACATTCTAAATGCCTGGGTATTTCTATCAGTAGCTACATAGAGAGTCAGGTAAACAACCACCATGGCAACAACAAAACCCCACACAAACCAGAATTAGTCAGCAGGCCTTGGGGAGCAACAACTGTGCTGGGTCAATGGAACTAAGATTGTGGGTTGTTGTAGTTGCCAATAAAGAACCCATTCAATTTTTTTAAAGAATATCTATATATTAGGCCAGTTTTTAAATTAATTTTCATTTTCTTACTCAGAATTAGCAAGCTTGATTTGTATAATAGAATTTTTTGTAGTCACTTGTCAGCTGAATCCTATCCCAGCTCATCATTCATGAGTAACATGAGGATAGTACGTAAGTGCCCGCTGCACTCACTTACCATGCCCCAGCCTTCATTTTCACTGAAAGCCTCAGTGTCTCCTCTTAAGCTTCTGTTATAATGAACTAATGCATAAAGCACTCAAGGAATCCCCAAAGTAAAATTCTGAATGCTAAAGCACTAACTTAATACTTTGATGACAGTCTAACATGATTTTTTAAAGAAAAACATAGATTTTAATTTTTTTTTATAATATCAGCTACACATTTGGAGGCAGTCTATTAGAGAGCAGTGGTCCTAAAGGTTAGCATGCATCAGAACCACCTGGAAGGCTTTCAAAGATAAAGATGACAAGGATCCATCCCCAGCATTTACGGTTCAATGGGTTCAGGATGGGGCTTGAGAATTTGCATTTCTAACCAATACCCAGGCCATGCTGATGCTGCTGTCCTGGGAATGATACTTTGAGAACTACTAGCGGAGTGTATGAGAACACAGGTTTCCACGCTAGAGGCCTAGGCCTACGTAACTCAGCCACTTCCTAGCCGTATGATCCTGGATACATTATTTAGCTTACCCACACCTTGCTGTCTTAATTTCTAAGTAAGGATAGAAACAGTACCTATATCACAGGATCTCTGTACAGACAAAAGGAGAAAAATGTATGTAAACTACTTAGAATAGAGGGAATTTCCAATAAGTTTCTATTCTAAATAGAATATGGCAAAAATATAAGTGTATAAATAAAAGAGAAAATTTCTTATGCATCCTATTCAGACATAGTTTTCCTTTATGAAAGATATATATCACTAGGTAAAGATATGCATGTATTCAAGAAACAAGCATCAATAAGATGTTCTTGTTTCTAATAAAGAACAGTCCAACTTTCATTTTCTGGGCAAATACTTTTACAGTACCATCTATTTTTATGTTTTGTTTAATGCTTAATTATTAAATTTTAATACATAGAGTATGACCTACATTTTTACCTGTATGGGCCTAACTGTATATAATAAATTAATACATATGTAAAAGTATATAATATTATAGTTAAACTAGAGGCCTGATGCATGAAATGTGTGCAAGAGTAGGCCTTCCTTCACCCCGGATGCTAGCACCTGCTTCCCTCTGGCACCTGGGACCCAGGCTTCCCTCCAGCCACTGGCAGGCACCTGGGACCTGGGCTTCCCTCACAGCCCTGACTTTGTCCGTAAGGATGTCTGGTCTAATTAGCATATTATGCTTTTATTATTATAGATGGAAGAATACATGAAGAAAAGCTTAGAATTCACAATTTCTGCATAATGGGTGAGAGTTATTATTCTGAGCTAGCCTTTTCTCTCCATTCCAGATATGTTTGTAGTAGGTAACAGTGGGGTACTATTTTTTAATCACAGAAAGCTCTTAGAATAAATGTTAATCAAACAAGTAACTGGGAACCACAAAATCCCAAGGCATCATGCTGCTGCATAACTTTTCTTTAGTCATGACTGGGAGTCAAGAGAAAGAGTGTGTGAGGGGCTGGCGAAAGGAGACAGTGGGAAAGGAACCATGAGCAAGCCATGTACCTCGGGACTAATGGAGAAGATGGTGATTAAACAATTAGAAGAAAAGCTACTCTGGAAGCCAGGATGCTCTGTAGCCAAGAGGCATATTGACCCAAAAGGGTTCAGAGAGAGAGGGGAGAGAAATGCACTACTGTCCGAGTCTCCTGCGAGGAGAGGCATAGAGGGAAGTGGGCTTCATTCAGAAGAGGAGGTTTTTGCCTTTTTTGGATCATGCACACCTTCGATGCCCGGGTGAAAACTACATAACCACCTCCTCAGTAACACACATACATAACTTTGGGTGGGAGAGTAAACGTCTCTCTGAAATTGATTTTGTATGCGCCCATTAAAAAACAACAACAAAAACTGAGACAAGGTAAGTCTTACTGAGAAAGAGACTCAAATCTTGAGATGTTAAAACATTGGAATACATGTTATTTTAGACATTTTATTCTGTAATTGCTGTCTTGCTGTTTCACTACAGAACAAAACAACATAAAAACAACTCATTTTTTATGGGATATTTAAGTGAGCGGAATCATGCTACTTTCTTTGGCCTGGTTAACTACATCATGAGGCACCTGATTATTTGAACTAAAGTTCTAACCCTGTTGCTCCTTGGAAGTAATTTGTCCCTTGGAAGTAGCTTGGCCCAATGGTGGATCAAGTATCTTAATGGAATTCATTCTGTTGAATCTTGACATTTGTGGATTTAATGTTGATGACATGTGAACATGAGAAAGAGAGAGATACCATGTTCCACGACCTATAAGCATTTGTCATTTTGCTGAGAGATAAAAAATCTGCAGGGTTCTGTGGAAGAATCATTTAGCCAGTGAATGACCCCAGCCAAGCAATGGGAATTTGCATCTCATTGGGGTAAGGGGCCTATTATCCAGTTTGGCTCTTCATTTCCACTAGCACTCTCTAATTTGGAAGGGAAAAATTACACCATAGGATACAACATATTTTATTTCTTTAAACATGTCTTCAATAGCTTCAAAATGAAGGGATTCAAGCTCTTAGAGACATTACCTCATGAAGGTCTGCACATTCCAAAATAAAGGGATGGAATATGTTACACATGGAAAACTTGCAAGCACGACATCAGGATGCAAAACATCTCTAGAAATGATTGATTTCCTCTCTCTGATTTCTGTCTAATGAGTATCCATTCTATTTATAAAGATCTCCAGGGACTCTCACAGCCTCCCTGAAGAATCTAAACAATCCCAAATGAAAAATCCATTTATGTAGGGGCTATTGATCTCTATTCTTTTTTATTTTAAGGATTGCTCAGTGGCAGTCACCGAAGACCTTCGATCTGCCAGCTCTGCCCTTGAGCCGATAACCTGGTGCTAGAAAGTGGCTCAGTCAGTAGATAGTGGGTGGCTATCAATCTTGCTATTCAGAATGATGTGTGCTTGCAGAGGGTTTGCCATTTGGCTGCCTGGCTTCATCTGCCTAATTCACACTCCTGGCCCTGGCTTCTGTGGCTTCATTTGCAGTCCAAGACAACGGTCCTGCAGTCCAGGCTGATTCTGTCAGCCTTTTCTGCCTAGAAATGAATCTATCCTTCACATCAGAGCCATCCAGTCAGAGGAAGCACCTCATCCTCAATGCTGTCCCCACCCTGATGCTGAATGTAACTGATGCCCTATGAGACTCATTGTATCTGGAGTCTTAGCAATCAAAGATGAAGAGCGTTGGGACATAGTCATTAGGGCTGGTGATCATTGTTTGCAGTGAGGAGAGGAAGCAGCCCTACGTGTTATTGGGTTCTTTTCTCTATCGCCCTTCTTGTTTCCCCTTCTCTCTTTGGCCAGCCTGTCACTGGAGTCCCTTATGGCCTTAGTCGAAGCTTTCCTAGAAAAAGACAAGAGCCATACCAGTGGCATGCTTTCTATATTTCTACTCTAACCTACACGTTCCTTAAGGGAAAAGGCAATCTATTGGGTCACATTGATTTTTGGTCCACCGATGTGTTTTTCATTGATTTTTACTATTATTGTGGCCTTGTAGCCTTTTAGTATTAGTACCCTTTTGTTCCAACCACAACACTTTAAATATATCTATACATTCTCTTAATGGCATTCAACAATATATAACATTATTGATAATTGATATATTTATGGTATATCTAAAGTAACAAGAGTTTATTGGTAATATCCATATTTCAAAGAAGTTATATTTCAATTTTTTTTATAATCTGTCTGAGTTTAGAATGTAGTTTTCCATTAAAAAGTAAAATTTTTTTAGTAAAATATTTTAGATCCCTTAAATAAACTTCCAAAGTTTATATCTCATATTTTGGTTTCCTTCAGGTCTCTCATTTTGTCAATCAATTATTTATTGAAAGATGAATTCTTTTAGAAATTTTCTATAAATATGTTGAACCATGAATGAGTCAAGTAAAAAAATAAGTACCTTGGATTTAAGGAGATAAAATAATTTGTTTTGAACTAAATCTGGCACAGTTGATTTATTAAAGCCGAATGTTCTCAAGAAATTCATCCTCGGTATAGGTTATTTTATTAGTATAATAGCAAATATGTTTTAAAAGTAGTTGTCTTTGGAGAAATTTAATTTGTTTTTGAGTAACATCTTTTTATTTTTATTTTTGAAACTGCATGACTCTTACTCTAGATAAATGATTAATAGGCAACTATCAAAATACAAGTCCTTGCAGAAAAAAAAAAATTGCCACTTTGTATTTTGTCCTTTTTAAAGCATCGAATGAGGACGTTAGCCCTGGTATAAAAAATTAAGCTTTTGCACAACTTTCCTTTGAGGCTCAAATCTGTAACCTTAACATTGCAAATACTAGGCCAGTTTCTCTGAGCTTTTGATGTTAATGGGAGTTTCATACTAAGAGCAGGTTGTTAGGGCACAGAGCAAGGCAAAAACCACTTTTAAGTAGCCTTTACAATTAGCAATTAATTAATGAGGTGTGAGGCCTGAGTGACCGGATATTCTATGATATAACAGTATCGCATCACTGAGTGTCTCATTACTCATTTAATCTTAGGCTTCCAGCAGCAGCAGTGGGCATGGGAGGGCATTTTATCAGAGCTAAAATAATACCCTGCTAAGAGGGAGGTGTGAGCCTTTAGAAAATGTAAACAGCATAAACATCTTAGAAAAAAAAAACAGAATAAGCACTTTTTTTTTATTTGATGAACTCTTGATTACTGCTACCCATGTACTCCCTTCTTTTAAACCGTTCTCACAGCTAAAATGTTATTTCCAATTTTTGTTTCTCAGGGTTTGCTTTGTGTGTGAATACTCATTGCTCACACAGAGCTAATTTATGCTCCTGTGACTTTTCTGCATGCTACGCTGGTCAGGAGTATATATGCCACAAAATAGCCCCTCTATAACAGTCACTGGTCTGGTGCCATTCCTGAAGGCTTGGTTTCAGTATACAGTCTGTGGAGAACCAAACAAGAAGAGAATCACTATAAGGCCTCTTCAAGTCCACATATAAGTGAGATCAGACAGTATTTGTCTTTCTCTGACTTATCTCACTAGGTATAATGTCCTCAAATGTGAAAAAATGGCAGGATTTCTTTCCTTTTTCATGACTGATACCCTGTACAATGCATTATATACTTCAAAGTTGCTAAGAAACTAAATCTTAAGTGTTCTCATCAAAAAAAGAAATAGTAATTATGGGACATGTTGGAGATGTTGGCTAATGATATGGTAGTAGTAACTGCAATATATAACTATCATAGCAACATGTTTTATACCTTAAACTTACACAGTGGTATATTATTTCTCTAATAATTTTTTTTAATCTCTGAATATAAAACCCTAAAAGCAAAGAGACCAGATGGTGGAACAAGGGAACAATTGAACAACTAGCTATGACGTTTGCTGACCGACAGGGGCCATGCAGAACATGGTGGATGTCGACTGCGGTGGGATGGTGGAGCAGGTGAATGGGGGAGCAGGTTGCTGTCATTGGGGTGAGCCTCTGGTGGTTACTGAAAATTCTTTGCTCCCGTGTGCCGCAGTCCTGCCTGGCCCTCGCACCTGCTGCCAGCACCGGCCCCACTCACTCAGTGTGACATCAGCGGGTGTGAGCAGAGGCTGCCAGCCCCGATTGCCCCTCAGGGCTTCACCACCTCCCTCTGATCCCGAGAGGCAATCTGGGCTGGCAGCTGTTGCTCACACTTGCTGCTGGAGCCCACCCTAATTGCTCCCCGTTCAGCGAGTGCAAGTGGGGCCAGTGCCATCAGCATGTGGGAGCAGGGCTGCCAGCAGTCAGGGGACTGGGGGACATGGTGGGAGGAGCTGGACAGAGGCATGGATGATGGGCCCAGACCTGCCCCTGTGCCCACAACAGCCTCACAGCCCACAGTTCCTTTCAAGGTGCACGAATTCATGCACTGGGCCCCTAGTTTTTAATTAAGATAAAAACAGGACCCTTAAGATTTTATTTTTCTTTTCTTTTCTCTTATTCAAATTATCTTGCAAAGTGTAGTCCATTTCACCGTAGGAATCTTAGGCAAGACCCTTTTACTTTTCTATGTCTCACTATCTTCCTCTGTAGAAAGAGGATAATAATCATTCCTGGTAAGGATCAGATGTAATCCTGCATGTGAATGTGCTGTGTTGATTGCTTAAAAGTATTATTGTGTTCATTGTATAAGCTAGCAGACCTTTAATTGGAGATGAAGAAAAGAGTAACAGGAGGGCGTAGAGACAGCTTTTAAAAAAAGGACTATGAGGAAAAAAGTGAAAGGAGGTTTGCAGCTCTGAGGAACTGGTTTCTCTCTGCTCATGCATCCTTGGCTACACTTCGTTTTGGAGTTATTGCATGCTGTCCACACCACTGGGACCCCAGGTTTCCTTTTTTATATCCAGGGCAGTAAGGGATTCTTCCAGTAGCTCTCACAATAGGGCAAAGGAAAATCTTCTTCTAAAGCCCCTGCCAAATTTCTCTTCATTTTGTCTCGGTCTGTGCTGAGTCATGTGTCCATTCATGAACCAGGGAGATGAGATTTGCTGAAAGAACCAATCCCATTGGATACCAGACGAGTTGTATTATCCCCACCCAAACCACCTGGCTGCCATAAACCTGGGGAGAAATGGAATGGAGTTGGGCAGATGATCACAACGTGTAGCACATTTTTCTTATCTCTTTGGTTGGTGCCACATATTTTTCATGCTTCTGAGAATCTTCTGAATCAAGACAGCTCAAGGGCACAAACCTTGACTAGCAAGACACCATTGCTTTCAGGAGATGCCCAGGGCATTATAGGGATCCAGAAATTTTGAGTGACTAGGAGAAATTACATCAAATACCAATGCCAAACAAAACTTTCTTAAGTCTTTAATTGCTAAATCATTCCATATAGTTATATAGTAATTCATCACAGTACAACATACACTGTACTCCAATTTTTCATCTCCATAAACATATAATGTGAATTAGAAGAGATCTATGGAACTTTCCATAATCCTACTCTTTAGACTGGGATATGATGGGATCACTTTTATGTTGTAGTCTTAGAAAACCGGTACAGATTTCCAATTTGGAATTTTGCTTAAAGAGGACATAAAAGCATGTGGCTATTTTAATTAGATTAAATGTGGCTTTCTCTAAGTTTTTGATTTCAGGTGGCTTGTAACTGATCACGTACTTCCTCAGAAAAGGTTTTGCTAAAGTAAGACAGTACTGTCTGAAGATCGTTTTATGTTAATGGCTCACATTAAGTTAAAGAAAAAGCTAGCATAATGCAAGTGAATTGCTCTGTCAATTGTTCAGAAAACTATTTTTTAAGCTAATTTGGTTAGCTAGTTTCTTGTGCACAGAATTGAATGTAGAATTGACTTCAAATAAAGGTATGAAAGTGTATGGATTTAAAAGACCTTCGAATTTTGATATTTCTTATTTTTCCTTTAAAATAAAACTTTAAATATATCAAGCTCTGACTTTTCTGAGTTTTTTTCCTTTTTCTTTAGACTCCCATGCCCACTCTCTTACACCTTTGGGTATTCTCTCATTTCTCTTACAATGGGCATTTTACTAAGTGCACCAGAGATAAAGCTATGCCTTATATTTGAGTTCTTCTGAAAGATCTTAGTTTAAGAGTGCTTAACACCAAAAAGTTCAGTTACAAATTTTATTGTAAAATGAGCACTTCTAGTGCTTTATTTTTACTCCTATATTCATAAGCACATCTAGAAAAGAATGCAAAAATGATACTTAGTTTTTTCTGAGTCAGTTCCCAGGGGTTTGTGTAGTAGATTCTAGTTACAGAAGATCAACTCAATGGCTTTGCCAGTAGTTATTGGAAGGCTAACACATGTGAATGGAATGCAAATAATTTTCAGTATCTAAGTGTATGTGATCTTGGGAAACAGTACAATTGTCAGAGTTCTATTACCCAGCAAAACAACAGTCACACGGCAGTTACTCAATAAACATTTGTGAAACTGAAATGGAATAAAAAGTAGCTAACTCACCACTCTGTATGACTATTTCAACATCATTAACTTTCTGTATTTGGAGACTTTCCTTCAAGCTTCCCTTCCTCACTCTTTTTTCTGCTTTATTATCCAAGTCCAAAACTTCGGTTAGAAAGAAACTGCTTAAATCTGAGGCATCACCGTTAGTCTAAGTTTAGGAAAAAAAAGGCTAACAAAACTGATGGTAAACTCTCTTTTGCTCTGAAAGCACTTAGGAGCTGTGCAAGACCAGTCCACACAGACTACTCCAGGCTGGTGATTTGGGCTCAGCTAAGGTCACTTGTACTTTTCTTGAGCCAACAAATAGGGAGAGTAAAAGATACATAAGGGTTGAAGTAGATAAGTGAGTTACCCAGGAGAGGTGTGACCAGAAGCAGAGTCCTGGTAGCTCATGTGAAATGAAAACCTGGGGTACATTTACACCATGGAATTCTATGCAGGAGTAAAAAAGAAAAATCCTTTATCCTTTGAGACAGCATGGAGTGACCTAGAGAGTATTATGCTAAGTGAAATAAGTCAGTCAGAGAAAGACAAGTATCACATGATCTCACTCATATGTGGAATCCAATAATCAAAATAAACTGAACAAAATAGATCCAGAGACGCCGAAGTATGGAACAGACTAATGAATTTCAGAGGGAAGGCTTCAGTGGGGGGGAGAGATTAACCAGGGAACTTACATGCATATATGCATAGACATGGACACAGACAATAGTGTGATGAAGACCTGTGCGAAGCAGGGGTGAGGTGGGAGGGATCATTGGGGAAAAAAGGGGGAGGGGGCAAGAGCATCTGTAATACCTTCAACAATAAAGATAACTTTTAAAAAAAAAGAAGATTGTCCAGGTGAGAGGAAATGTGCCTTGGCTCACTCTTTTATACTGATTAGGGAAGGGTGGGAGAGGGAAAATCGTCCAGTTTCTCAAGGGTCTGTGTTATTACTATCTAGCTGTACCATGGTTACATTTTATTTCTTACTATGCATCATGTTTATTCAAGGTATCAGTTAGGCAGATTTGCCTGCAGCCTCTAACGCTGAGAAGGACCACAAGAATCGATCATCTGGCAGTAAGTTGAACCATACAAGAAAAGATGCCCAAGAAGAGGTATCTCAGCTTGTAATGTAACTCAATCAATGACCAGAGGGGAATCATTTTCCCCAGGAAGTGTAAAAGCACACAGCTAATGTCTGAGAACTATGGTGCTGCTTCTTTCACAACCACCTGGGGTAACAACAGTAGAAATGTCATTGATGGATATGCTGGGCTGTGGAGAGAGGACCTGCCAAGCTGGACCTGCCTTTTAGAGGCTTCAAACAACAATCCATATTTTGTTCATGATTCTAGAAGTCAGTGATTTTGGCTGAGCTCAGTAGGTCAGTTCTTATGCTAGTTTCACCTGTGGCCTTCCATGAGGTGGCAGTCATCCAGTTGCTTAACTGCAGCTGGGAAGTCTAAATAGGATTTACACACATATCTGGCAGACAGCTGGCTGGCAGACAGGGCACCTTGGTTCCTCTCCACCAGCATCTCCAGCAGGCAAGCTTAGTTTACCTCCTGATAATAACATTCTAAGAGGGTAAAAGAGGAAGCAACAAGGCTTCTTGAGACCTCAGCTCAAAAGTCCCACAGCATAATTTCTACCACATTGTATTAGTTGAACAAGATACAGGGGCAGACTACATAGATGGCGCAGGAAAATGGACCATCTCCTCTTGAGAGGAAATATTCAATATTTTTGTTGTGAGGGAAAAACATTGATTGGTTTGACTCCTGCATGTGCCCCCAACCTAGGAATCAAACTCAGAACCTTTTGGTGGTGCTCCAACCAACTAAGCCACATTGGCAAAGACTATGGTCATTCTTAATCTACAAAACTTCCTTTGCTCAAAAAATATGAAACCTATAGTGTTTGTCAAATACTAAATGATTTTATATTTATTCTTAAACATTTCCCAAATACTTAATTATTGAGAAGACAATTATTAAACACTAGAGGCCTGATGCACAAATTCCTGCACAAGTGGAGTCCCGCTTTTGGGATCAGGCTGAAACTGACTCTCCAACATCCCCCAAGGGGTCCCAGATTGAAAGAGGACACAAGCCAGGCCGAGGGACCCCACGGGTGCACTATCAGGGCCCGGGAGGGATGCTGGAGGTTGGCCAGCCAGGGAGGGACTGTGAGAGAGCTCCAGGGCTTGTCTGGCTTATCTTCCTCAGTCCCAATTGGTTGGACCTCAGCAGCAAGTTCACCTTACTGGTCAGAGCATCTGCCCCCTGGTGGTCAGTACACATCATGGTGAGTAGTCGAGCATCCTTAGCATATTATTAGCATATTACTCGTTGATTGGTTGAACAAATGATCAAATGACCGGATGACTGGGCACTTAGCATAGTAGGCTTTTATTATATAGGATGTAAATGAAAATAAGCTACCTTCTTAAGTGGCCTCTCTCTCAATAGCATTGCAACTTCATTCTCTTGATAAGGGTTTTGAGTGTGAGCTATTTTCTGAAATATATTGCATGCTGTAACATATTTTTTTCCTTTGTAGAAGCCTATGCAACAGAGTGAGAATTACCTGAGCCTAAATGGAAACAGAAAACTTTAGGCAATTTTCTCTGTAATAGCTGGATAATGCAGTATCAGTAAAACACCAGTCATACCAGAAATAGGAGAAACAATAGAATTTTCATAGTACTGCTTTCAGTCAAACCCTTGCCCCATGGGAATTTCTAGAAGGGTGATCAGAAATAAAAACATGCTATTCAGAAAAAAACACAGTGAAGACTTTTGACCATATACAACATCAGTTTCTTCTTTAAAACAAAATTGCACCTCAGTCTCATTACACTCTTAAAATAGAATTTATTTGGCACAAATGTTAGCACCTCCTCTCTTTTATCTCTGTTTCTGATCAGCGCTTGGAGAGGATGACACATCATAAAACGCTTTTGTGCTGGTCTCCCCTGAGTGGTGGTGAGCCTTCTGTTAAGTCAGCTCACTGTAATGAGAACCCAGCATTTTAATATTATTGCTTCTCTAATTATCATTGATGAGAATGGGCTACTTTTATGGCTTTTTTTGATACAAAAAAATAATGCAAGATACAACTTATGCAGACCTCATTATCACAGGGCTAGTTCTGCCATGTTGGCCAGGGATACAGTGACTCCGAGTTATTATGGGAGCTGCCTCTTTAACTATGCAAGGTTATCAGTCTAAGAGATTCACAGCTAAACTTGAAATTCCTTCTGTGAGTTCCTCACAATGGATCATCTTTCTCCATGACCTCTAAAAGTCTTGGTCAATGATCTCCTTTAATTTCCAAACAAGTTTAAAGATCAGTTACAAACACTGTTCCTTTGGTAATATGTGGGTTGGGGAGTTGAAGAAGAAAATCCAGGAAGGGCTGTATTGCCGCTGCAAAGTGAGCCATCAGGAAGGATGAAAAAATTGACAATGTGCCATCTGAAATGATCAAGTTATCAGAGATGACACGGATACAAAGTCTCCTGATACTGGAAACAAACCAGAGTGATACCAAAGGGCTGAACATGAGCCAGATTTGATTTGTCAGTGGGATGCTCTTATTTTGACAACATCTTGGCAAAATTGTCACATCAGTTGAAATTCTGTTTGAAAATTAGCTGTGACAAAGAACAGCAAACAATCTTATTTTCACAAATTGTGTACACTGGGATTTTCCTACAACGAATCCTCAGCCACCAGACGCAAGGAAGTGTCACAATTCCCAAGAAACCATCTGTGTAAGGCCTTGATCCCAAGACAAATAAACATCATTTGGCACAGCTATTTTTAAAATGACCATTGAATCAAATCAAAGAACTTCAAGCCTTCTACAGACTGGTATTAACAACACAGGCACTGGAAAGTTGCAATTAAAGTTGTATGCATTGATAACATCTGCTAAGACTATAGATGATGTTTGTTTAAGGATCCTCTCCTGGGGCAGCTGATATTTGAAAATGTGGAACATATTTATATCACCTGTGTTTTCCCCACCTGCTGTTTACAAAAATTTTCATCAGAGACTAAACTATTGAAACCTTGCATTTTATTTGGGAACTAGAGGCCTGGTGCACAAAATTCATGCACTGCGGGGGAGGGAGGGCCTCAGCCAAGCCTGTGCCCTCGCACAGTCCAAAACCCCTCACTCCTTACAGCCTCCCCTGCTTGCAGCTCCTTAGTGCTGCCGCAGAAACTTCTGCCACCACCTCTGCACTAACCATCTGTGAACCTAGCTTCTGGCTGAGCAATGCCCCCCCCATGGGAGCACACTGACCACCAGGGGGCAGTCCTGTGTTGAGCATCTGCTTCCTGGTGGTTAGTTCATAGCGACCAGAGTCATTCCACCGTTTGATTGATTTGCATATTAGGGTTTTATTATATAGGATTACAAATAAATAAACATGTTTACTTGCAACTTTTGTTTAGAAACTCAATTATGTGAAGTCATTGCAGAAAAAAAAATAAGGTCATCAAACCTATTAAAACCCTTTTATAAAAGCACTTCCTTTTCTTCATGGTGCATGCTTTTACTTATTTAATAATGCTCAGAGTGATTGTGGAATACCTAAATGGCTGGGGGGGGGGCAAATATCTAAAAAAACAAACAAACAACAAACAAACCAAAAAACCCAACAGGCAACTATTTAATTGTAAAAGTAATATCAAAGCAGAAAGATAAGAATCTAAAACAAAATAATGATGCAAAATGCAGGAATAGGTATACTTAATATGAAAAAGAAACATATACAATACCATTAAGTTCCAGATATGAGGAATTATAAAGTCCACTTGATGGATTTTCCTTCAAGAAATCTTACCTAATGATGAGCTAAAACCAACCAGAACAACTATCACATGCTATTTGAGAGTTTGGTTACGAGTACCTATAGCCATTGCTGTGAAATGTTCCATTTAATCCAACTAAGGTTTATCACACACTGCTGAGAGTGCTCACATGCTTTCATCTTCTGGTTATTTTCTGTCTAAAAAGCAAGGAAGGGATCATGTTTAATTTATGATACATTAAAAACCACTTTGTAGTACTTCTTGGGGTGACAGAAACAGCATCTGTATAATAGACTAACTTGTTATTCCAGTTTTATTTTTTAAATCATCTGTACTCAAACTGCAAAGGGCATGTGAATCCATTTCAGCATATAAGACACCTTTAAGAACCATAAACACACATGTAGGCAGTATTGTTGATTTATGTGTTTATTACTTCATGTGCTTATTTATTCATGCATTCAGCCCCTCAACAGATATTTATGGATCATCTAGGACACAGGTAGCACTGGGGGTACAGTGTGAGATGGAGAGTCTGTGTTAGAGAAAAAAATTCTGCCAACCACTGTTGGAGAATTGTGTGACCTGGGTAAATTGCATAACATCCCTTTTTATCCTTTTACCAGATCGTTGTTATAATAAAATTAGTTTGGACAAGAAAGTCTTATCAGATGCTAAAAGGTTAAAAATGCAATTACTTATTCAACATGGACTATGTCATATACGTAACTGTCCCTAAAGTTTGATTCTCAGCTCTGTTATTTTAGGTGAAATGGCATTCATAACCATGTTTTCTGGGAACTTACAACAATGGAATACATTTTACTATTGAGAAAGTAATAGGGATAAAATACTCAGCAGCCTTTTCATTTTAACTTCTCTGAACCTGAATGGGCTGTTCTGAAGACTAATACTAATGTATATTTGGTGAACAGGCTCGTGTATAATAGGGTCTCAATAAACAATAGCTGACTCCAGCTGTTGTTAATATTAGGTTCCAATGAGGAGAAACCAATGAGAGATTGCAGCCTCAGAACAATAGGATGGCTTATGTATTTTAGTAGAAATTGCTGATCAAAAAAAATACAGATGTGGATAATGGCCTGCAATCTCTGATATTCAAATGTATTGTTTAAGAAAAGGTAAAATTTACAGTTAAAATAGCTTAGAATGTATGAATTTAGCTGTGTCTCAGACAAGTCTCTTGTGAAGTTTAAGCAGATGTTTATCATCTCCTCTGTCTATGAATTGTTCACTAATCTCATGGCAGACAATTGGCAAAATCATCACTTGGAATACAATGAACAACATAAACTAATGAACAAAAACAGATCCAGAGATAGAGAAGCATTGATCAGACCATCAAACCTCAGAGAGAAGGTAGGGAAGGGAGGGGGGAAGGGAGAGAGATCAACCAAAAGACTTGTATTCATACATATAACCCTAACCAATGGACACAGACACCAAGGGGGTGAGGGCATATGAGTGGGGGGAGAGCACTGGAGGAGTTATGAGGGGATAAGGACATATATGTAATATATTAATCAATAAAGAAAAAAAATTTAAAAAAGAAAAAAAAATTGCCATGGTCTATACATTCCAAAAGCTATATGTGTTTTTCTGTTATATCAGCAGCATAACTTAATAGATAGCAAATCATTTTTTTCTTTTCAAATATAGTCTGACTTTTAAAGATTCACCTGAAATATGTTCTTCTATGATTATAAAAAGAAGGTAAAAATCTTGATTTTTTAAAATGTAAAACCAAATTTTTTCTCAATCACTTCTATTTGCTACTTGTTTTCTAAACACCTGGCTAGAGGTTAAAGCTATGATGATTTAAACACAGTTATTCCACATGCAAGATTTTATTGTAGGTTTTAAATTGTTTGGCCAGCCAGCTGAAACCAAAGAGATTATTTATAGTTTCTCATTTTAGATTTCAAGATCATCTCTTAAAATTTAGATTTAAGTAATGTGTTTTAAATGGCACCAAATGACACCCAACAGGATGCCAAAACAACCAATCAGTTGGAAAGATAAAACATTCCAGCCATGACTGGTTGTTCCTTCCGAGTGGTGTTAAATTGCCCACATTAGCACAGTGATGGTTTCAGTGTCACAGAGACTGGGAATCTAAGGCGACTGAAAAAGACCCAATGAGTTAGGGGAAAAACTTATGTTTCAATCCGTGAAGTGTATCAGTATTGCTAAACGTTTGGAGACACCCTCTAGGACAGACGCAGAGTACAAGGCAGCCTCATGGAACGCAGTATCTTGGCTCCCATTTTTGTTGCATTCTCCACTTCCTCTCACCCCTGCTCTCTGGGTACTCTCTTCTGCATGCTTCTTCCATTCCACACACATTTGTGTAGAAGACTGAGCCCTAAGCCATACGATTACTGTTGCCACCCATCAGTATATCTGAGGGAGTCCAGAGGTGACCTGCACTTACAAAACACACTGCTCCCTGCTCAGACATCTGCCTGTGATGTGTTCTGGCCAGGTTTCAAGAAAATGATGCAGATCAGTGAAACAAACCCATCTTTGAGGGACTTGCTCAAATTGATCACTTAGGGCTGACTTACAGTTTTTGGTGTATATTTAACCGATGACTATGCGCCATATAAAAATCCTTTTTAGATCTCCTAAGAGGATAAAACCCACCTTCTATAGCTTGAGGAAATACAGTCAACCCTAAGTATCCAAGGGAACTGGTTCCAGGACCTAGTGGGTACCAAATTCAGAGAATGACCATGCCCCTTATACAAAATGGTATAGTATTTGCATACAACCTATGCTCTACCTCACATGTACTTTAAATCACCTCTAAATTAATTATGATACTTAATAAATCTAAATGCTTTGTAAATAGTTGTTATACTATATAGATTAAGGAATAATGGCAAAAAAGATGTACATGTTCAGTATAGATGCAAACATTGTAGGCCTAACTACATAGTACATGTCAGCAACAATGTAACATGTCCACTCCTCCAATATTTCTATCTTTTGGTGGATCCATAGATGCAGAATCCATAGATGCATGAGGAAGGCCGGCTGTACCAGCAGGGAGGGGAGAATGCTGAAAGTGCAAAGATCAGAGATGCACTCATCCTACTCATTCACTCCCTCCCAGATAGGATCTGAAGTGCTCAGAGAAACCTGCCTGAGGGTGTATGATATTAGAATAGTCCCCCTTATCTGCAGTGGACATGTTCTAAGATCCCCAGTGGATGCTTGAAACCATGAATAGCACTGAACCCTACATATACTAAGTTTTTTCCTATACATACCTACTTATAATAAAGTTTCATTTATAAATAGGGACAGTAAGAGACTAGCAAATACTATAATTGATACAATAGAACAATTATGAGAATATCTATATTAATAAAAGAGTAATATGCTAATTAGACTGGATAGATTGGACGTCTTCTGGACAAAGCCACAGTGGCTGTGAGGGCCAAGGAGGGCCAGCAGCCATGGAGGCCAGCAGTGGCAGCAGAGGCGGCCTTCGTAGGACATCCCTGAGGACTCCCAGACTGTGAGAGGTGGCAGGCCAGGCTAAGGGACCCCTTCCCCTCACCCAGTATGCAAATCTTCATGCACTAGGCCTCTAATACTATAATAAAAGTTGTGTGACTGGCTTTAGACCATTATTAAGTAAAATGATGGTTACCAAGTACTGCAATGGGATGGGTCTGATAACCAAGACTACTACTAAGTGTCTAATGGGTGGCCAGTGAATACAGAGTGGGTGTGCTGGACAAATGGGTGATTCACATGCTGGGCATGTGCAGGATTTCATCATGCCACTCTGAATGGTTCGCATTTTAAAAAATATGAATTGTTAATTTCTATAATTTTTCATTTAGTATTTTCCGACAGAGGTTGACTGAGGGTATCTGAAACCAAGGCAAGTGAAACTATGCATTGGCTCAGACTACTACAGGTACTCACACTCTTTACCTACAAGAAGCTAGATATGATGAGCAAGAAAAAAAAAATCAAGGCTTTTTCAAGGCAGAGAGGGAGGCAGACTATCAGGTTTAAACTTCAGCTCTGACACATACTAGCTATGTGATCTTAGACAAATTTACCTAATTTTTTTACACTTCCCTTTCCTCATTTGTAAAATGGGGTTAATATATATGTATACCTGGATCATAGGATTATTGTGAAAATTAAATGGGTTAATACCTCTAAGACACTTAGAACAGGGTCTTGATCCTGAAAAGGGCTCTTGTCACTATTAGAGACCCGGTTGACCTCTGAGATGTAGTCCATCCTACTCAATCCAGTTTGGTGAGTCCATCTACTCAACTAAGGTGGGTTCCCATAGCCTAAAAAAGTCCAAAGATAACGTTATCTGGACCTCCAAGGAGTGGAAAGGCAGACATCAGGTAGTATATCTACTATAATAAACTCTCATTCTTCAGTAACACTGAGCACACATCATTCTCATCTTATCTTCACAGGCTGCCTAAAACTGGGTTTAGATCATAGCACAAATTTTGGGTAGGTACCATATTAAATAAATATGTCTAGAAAAAAAGTAATGTACAAAATAGTTTTGAAAAAATACCTTCCTATACACGTGTTTTTATGTAAACTGTAGATGAGTCACCTTGAAGAGAACAAGGTAGCAGAAGGATTTTCTATAACCATTTTCAAAAGAGGAACATTTCCAAAGGAGTCTGTGTGTAGAACATGTAAGGGAAGTCAATGAAATGCAGATGAATAGAAGAGGCTGCCTCTGCTGAAAACAAATGTGTCCAGTTAGACACAGATATAATAGTGCCCTTTGCATCATTTGAAAAATGTGGCTCTTTTGGCTTCAATTTCATTTAGTGCAGAGTATGTACTGAAGAAATACTTACTGCTTGATTAATTGATAGTGTCATCCCAATCTACGGCTGGGGCAGAGGTGGAAACAGTCAGATGTGCTGTGACATACTAATCCTCAAATATTCGACAAATTCTGCTTTGGATAAAATCCTTCCTGACTTGTGGCCTGGAGAAACAAGGACTCATCATTCCTATGTAATATGGGTTTCCCCAATAAAATGGCTTGAAGTTGAGTACTTTTAACTTTGACATAACTAACATCACTATTTTGGCAGCAATAAAGAAAAAATAATCATATTTGGATGCAGAAAACCAGGGTTCTGACCCCAATCTTTTCAATTCGATAACCCAGATTGCTTAGAGAATTGTCACAAGAATCTGATGACTGTGCGTTGCACGAAGGCCAGCACCAAAGGAGACTGAGAGGGGAGAAGGGTAGGCACTGCAGCAGTTCAAGCACGCTGACCAGAGGTGGAGCTGGACAATAACAGGAGGCCTGGAGGAAAGGAAGAAAGGAAGGGCTGTGCACCTGCTTTATTAAGATGCGTTCCATCTCTGTCAACCACGCAGGGTAAGACAGGGCATGTAGTAGTATAAGCTGTGCTTCGCTGAAGAAGAAATGAGACAGCCAAAGCTGACAAGTTCACTGGGGTAGAGAGAGGAAGGAGAGACAGAAATGTAGAGAAGAAAAGTACATTGATTAGTGCTGACTTCTCTATTAAGAGGAAAGTGTGGGGGGAAGGACAGAAGGTAAGAACATTAAAGCAGTTTTTATTAAGAGATATATGTTAAATTATTTTAAGGTAAGGTTTATGGTAAAAGGTTGCTTCACAAGAATATGAAAATTAACCATTCAGAAATAATACTGCAGTGATTCTGATAATTAATTAAAATGTGATGAATCAGGGCCTGGCTGGTGTGATTTAGTTGGTTGGAGCATTGCACCATTCACGGAAAGGTTGTGGGTTTGAGTCCTGACCAGGGCACATACTTAGGTTGTAGGTTGATCCCAGGTTAGCGCCTGTATGGAATGCAGCCAATCTATATTAATCTCATCTCTCTCTCTCTCTCTCTCTCTCTCTCTCTCTCTCTCTCTCTCTCTCTCTCTCTCTCTCTCGTCTCCCCTCTCTAAATTCTGTAAACATATTCTAGGGTGTGAATAAAAAATTAGATGAGTCAGAGAACATGAAACTAGAAAAAATATCGCTCCATCTAAACATCCACCTTGTAAAAGAGATGCTCCTATAACCATATTTTGCTCACAAGAAGCAGTGAGGTATTGCCTAGAAATGTAATTTTGTGTTAAGGGACAGAAAAGCAGTAATTCCAAATGTTCTACCAGGTGTTTGTATTGTTATCAATGAGTAGATAACTGTTTTCCATGTAGGCGGGCTCTTGGGCACTGACATAGTGGCAGAAGGTAAATGAATTTGTTAGTGAATTTGTGATAGATATCAATCTTCATAATAATGACTATTGAACCCTGTTGTGTTTGAAGATGATTTGTGTAAATTATATTGCATTGGGGAAAACTTTGCTTCCTTAATCTATAGCTAGATCATATTATTGATGAAAATTAACACTGAATAACTAACTTCCTTTTGTACCCACAATCACAAAAAGATATTAAAAGATGTGACAGTGGAGATACTAGAGAGGTAATAAAAAGTAAAGAGACAGACAGGACAGAGGAATAAAGCTAAGTATGATCTCCCATCATTCTTCCCTTGGTCAATGGCACCCAAAGGACCCACCCTCCTGTTAAGGAGGATAATAGTGTAGGACTTTCAGACAGAGATCTGAAAAAAGTGAGCCAAAGTCACTGGTGCAGGGATGGAGTGACCAGTGTGAAGTAGTGGCCACCTGGACAACTCAAGAGCATAAGTGTCCCTGACTACACTAGATGATGATGAATGTTGGATATGGACATATTTAGAATTACCAAATCTTGGATACATGAGGAATTGGGGAACTTCAAATCAGTCTATATTTTGGATTTATCTTAGGAATTGCACTGGAAGACAAAGACCAGAATGAGTGAAGAAACTCTGTAAAGTGAGACTGTGTGTCTACTGGGAGCTTCCCATGCAGGCCCATGAGAGGCATACAATTGTGATACAGAACCTAAGACATCCTTCATCTGCATAATTTATGGGTTAAATGCAACATCAGAAAAGGTGTGTCAACTCTGGATGGTGTGGCTCAGTGGGTTTGGTGTCCTCTCTTGCACGTAAAGGTTACTGATACCATTCCCAGTCAGAGCACATGCTCACATTGTGGACTCAGTCCCCAGTAGGGGGCATGCAGGAGGCAGCTGATTAATGTTTCACTTTCACATCAATGTTTTTTTTTCTCTCCCTCTCCCTTCCTCTCTCTCTAAAGCAACCAATTAAAAGTTCTTTTTAAAAGGTGTTCCAGTTTGGAAAAAAGGGCACAATATCGCCACCTATAAGAAGAGAGTATGCAAAATTTTAAAATAGAATAAAAACAATGCCTAATAGAAGAATGTTTAAGAAAAGTGTTAATTATGTATTACTTATGTATGTAAAGAGAGAGAAAGAGTGAAAAGAGCAGGTTACAAAATGATATGTGTTGGAAGATGCTAGACACAAAAGGGTCCAGAGACAGGCCATATTTTATGATTCCATTTATATGAAACTAGAGGCCTGGTGCATGAAATTCATGCAATGAGGGGGGGTGTGGGGTTGTCTCTCAGCCTAGCCTGCACCCTCTCCAATCTGGGACCCCTCAAGGGATGTCCGTCTACTGGTTTAGGCCTGATTCCTGTGGGATTAGGCCTAAACTGGCAGTCGGACATCCCTCTCACAATTCAGGACTGTTGGCTCCCAACCACTCACCTGCCTGCCAGCCTGATTGCCCCTAACCGCTTCTGCCTGCCAGCCTGATCACCCCCTAACCACTCCCCTGCCATCCTGATTGACACCTAACTGCTCCCCTGCCAGCCCAATTGCCTCGAACTGCCCTCCCCTGCCAGCCTAGTTGCCCATAACTGCCCTCCTCTGTAGGTCTGATTGCCCCTAACTGCCCTCCACTGCTGGCCTGATCACCCACAACTGCCCTCCCCTGCTGGCCATCTTGTGGCTGTGGGCACCGCCATCTTTGAGGGTGGGGCAGTCAATTAGCATATTCCCTCCTTATTGGCAGTGGGTGCTGCCATTTTTGCAGCCTGCTGCTCAGTCATTTGGTTGTCCCTCACTAATCCCCCTGCTGGCATGGTCACCCCACACAGCCTGTTTGGTCATCTGTTCGGTTGCGATGGTCGTTTAGGCTTTTATATATATAGATATCCAGAACAGGTAAATCCTTAGAGACAGAAAGAAGATTGGTAGTTGCCAGAGGTGTGGGATGAGGGAGCATTAGGGAGTGATTGCTTAATGGGTAAGGAGTTTCCTTTTGGATAATAAAAATGTTCTGGAACTAGATAATGGTGATGGTTACCAACATTATGAATGCACTAAATACCACTGAATTGCACATTTTAAAATGGTTAAAATGATAAAATTTTTTATGAATATTTTATCAAAATTTTTCAAAACATATGCACAGTGTCAATGTAATCCTATATAATAAAAGGGTAATATGTAAATTGACCCTAACAGCAGAACCACTGGGAATGACTGGTCACTAAGACACATACTGACCACCAGGGGGCAGATGCTCAATGCAGGAGCTGCCCCTGGTGGTCAGGGCACTCCCACAGGGGGAGCTCTGCTCAGCCACAAACCAGAAGGCTGCCAGTACAGCAGTGGTAATGGGAGCCTCTCCTGCCTCCTAAGCAGCACTAAGGATGTCCAACTGCAGCTTAGGCCTGCTCCCCATTAGCAAGTGGACATCCCCCGAGGGCTCCTAGGCTGTCAGAGGGATGTCTGACCGCCTGGGGAGTGGGCGTAAGCCAGCAGGTGGACATCCCTCGAGGGGTCCCAAGCTGCAAGAGGGCACAGGCTGGGCAGAGGGACCCCCCTTCCTGGAGTGCACAGTTTTGTGCACCAGGCCTCTAGTTTTTAATAAAAACAATTGAAAATTATATAAGTAGAAATAAACAATATTAATACAGAATGAGACTCCACCTGCAGTTTCTGAGGAGGGGGTGACACTTGCAATCTTGCCTTTGGAAGATGTTTTCCATTCTTTTTCCTTCATGATAATACACTGGGTCTGGCTAAGTGCTATTTATGATTCATTCCATGTCTCCAATTTTTTGTACTTTATGGGATATATCAGTGCAAACTTTCAGAAACAGGTCCATTGAAAAAGGTAGTCAGAAAAACAAAGCCAGTCCAAAGAGATAGAAAGGAATAGTATCTATTAAGAAGAACTTAGAATGTTGCATGGAAATTCAATATGAAACTGTTGAAAATAATTCAAATGTTAGATTTCAGATGCAAGAAAATTCATATGAGGAAAAAAAAAGAAAATCTAAGAAATCTAAGAAGAGCAAGATGTGGAGGCACAAACATGGGATGAAACTATTCAAAGCAAGTAAGATTTGGGGGACTTAATTTAAGAAGAGGCAGCTCTGGAGGGAGAACCAAGATGGCGGCATAAGGTGTATACCTGAATGCGCAACATCCCACAAATATTAAAAAATACAACAATAAACCTAAACAACCATACTCCAGAACCAAGGGAGAGGACGCGTTACAACTAGAAGAGAAGCAGCGCATCGAGACTGAATCGAAGTTCCCGTTCTCGGCGCCAAAATAAAAAGGTAGGGACGCACGGGGCAGCTGCGGCGGCGGCGGCGGGAAAGGATGGCGGCGGCGGCATGGTTTACAAGCTCCTGGGTCACAGTGAACGCTGTGCGGGCAGTCTGGCAACGGGGCAGAAGACGACTGTGGCGTTCTAGCAGAACTGTTCGCAGCTTTCCCAGACGTGGGACTCAGGCGCGCAGACGCCAGGGTGTGGAATAGCGCTGCAGAGCTGGCTGAGTGGCAGCCATCACAGGTTGCTCCGCCCCAGTGACTCTGAGACCCCGCCCCAAGCTGCGCACCTGCCTCCCCGCCTGCAGCCAAATTAACAGACCTCAGCTGCGACAGAAAACGCCACTCTACCAGCCAAAATGTGGAGACAAAGAGACAGATCACAAATGACAGAATCGGAGGAAAGCAAACGACTGGATATAGAGTTCAAAACCACAGTTATAAAGCTACTCAAAAATCTTCTACGAACCTCCAAGGAACTAAGTGAGACCTTCAAGGAACTTAATGAGAATACCAAAAAAAAAATGGCAAAGGACCAATCAGAAATCAAGCAAACACTGACTGAAATAAAGAATAATATAAAGAAATCCAACAACAGACCAGAGGAC
>PVJC01011400.1:0-41656 GCA_004026665.1 Murina feae | reverse complement strand
TCGTGCACTGCTGGTGGGAATGCAGACTGGTGCAGCCACTGTGGAGAACAGTATGGAGTTTCCTCAAAAAATTAAACATGGATCTCCCTTTTGACCCTGTGATCCCACTTCTGGGAATATATCCTAAGAAACCAGAAACACCAATCAGAAAGGACATATGCATCCCTATGTTCATGGCAGCACAATTTACCATAGCTAAGATTTGGAAACAGCCTAAGTGCCCATTCGCAGATGAATGGATTAGAAAGCTGTGGTACATCTACACAACGGAATACTATGCTGCTGTAAAAAGGAAGGAGTTCTTAGCATTTGCAGGAGTATGGATGGAGCTGGAGAACATAATGCTAAGTGAAATAAGCCAGTCAATGAAAGAAAAATACCATATGTACTCACTCATCTATGGATAATAATAACCATTATAAACTGGTGAACAAAAATGGATACAGAGGCAGAGCAGCATCAAACAGACTGTCTAATTACAGCAACAAGGACAGGAACATTGCGGCGGGGGGGGGGTAACAGATCAGCCAAGGGACTTGTGGTGCATGCATTTAAGCATAAATAATGGACACAAAACACTGGGGGGTAGGGGAGGTGGGCAGAAGGGCAGGGGAAAAAAGAGATATATGTATCAATCTTTGTAAAACTTTATGTAATAAAAAAAAAGAATACAAAAACTTAAAAAAATAATAATCATAAAAAAAATAAAACTAGCATGACAATCTAGAGTTAGTTTAATCTTTATACCTTGTAATTCATCCCCCAAAATATTTACTGTATCAAATAAAGCATTTAACTTCTCTTCTAAAAAAAAAATGGAGACCTGTTTATCTACTACAAAAACCAGCCAAGACAAACATTCAATATATACTTAAGATAGGGATTTAATAGTTTTCCTTCTCCCCTCTCTTTCATGATGTTAAAGTTCAAATTTGGAATATAGTTGTTGGTTAGTCCCATGCTCAATATAACATTCCACAATGTCCTTTGTTGTGCTTTATCTCCTCAAATCAACTACTATTAGTTTTCATTAATTCCTTGGTAGCTCTTCACCATCTGTCTCTATCCTCATTGATTGGTAACTAAATAAAAAGCGATGTTTGTCCTATCTATCCAGATTATCAGTGGATAATCACTCAGAAAGCTCTAAAGCTAGATTTGTGTACCAGCATCTAAAATATTATCTCTTCCCTGGCAGTGACAGATGATGTTCCGAAAGGCGATGAACCAGGGACTCAATGCAATGAACTGGAATTGTCATGCACCAGCTTTTGTCACTCCAATAGGAATTCAGATTGAAATGCAAATATGAAAAATATATTTAAAGGCAGAATCAGCTCTTAGGAAAAATTCCATAATTTCTTCAATATAATTTTATGTTAATATATTATTCTATTTTCTTTATTGTTTAAATTCTAACTCAGTGATATTTTAATTGAAGAGAGAGAGAAACATCAATGTGAGAGAGAAACATCTATTGGATACCTCCATATGCACCCAGATGAGGGATCAAACCCATAACCTAGGCATGGGCCCTGACCAGGAATCGAGCCTGCAATCCTTTTGGTGCACAGGACAATGCTCCAACCAACCAAAGTAACCATTCAGGGCATATTATCCTATTTACTTAAAACTGTCTTACTCAAATTAAAAATTTTCTCTAGAAAAACATTCATTACACTGGTGAATTCTTTCACTCTTTCTAAAGTCAAGATAAGTGACATTAAAATATGAAAGACAGGTGCATGCCCTAGATACATTTATTCAACTTTTGTATCATTTTTGCTTCCAACAATTCTGAATATAGCAGGGCCAGAAAAATGATGATCTTTTAATTTTGAATGTCATTCAGCAATTAGCTTAATATTTCATAAGGAAGCAAGGATCTAAAATATATATTTCAAATGATAAATTACTTGCAAATGCTTTGCTTGTGATGTAGTTCATTGTTATGAATGTTCTTGGAAATGGTCTTCTAATTGGGAAAGGAGCTTTGAAAATATGCAAAAAATAAATTACAATTAATCAACATCTAAGTCTCTAATTGTCAAATGGGCTGAGAGTCAGGATGTATGCATAAAAGATATAATTTTTCTTATACTAAAAATTAAGAAAGAATAGTACATACAATGAGAAATCAACTAGAAAGCAAACAACTGAACTCTTGCCTGGATTCTTCCCCTCACTAGCTATATAACCAAGAGCAAATGGTAACATCTTAATTTGCATATCTGTGCTATGCTTACCTCACTGACCTATTATGCAAACCCAATGAGATATGGAAGTAATATGAAAAGTCTTGGTGAACTGTGTACTGCTGTACAAATGAAGAGTTATACCTAAGTTTTGTAAACTATAGAGTACTATGGACACAAAGACTTAGAAATCATCTACAATATCTCCTCATTACCAATGAGAAGAACCAGTCAGAAGTGGAGACTTGAGATACTTCATTTTGGCTGTTTCAAATTATTGTTTCCATATATATTAAAAATTAAGACACACCAAAACATATTTATAATAATCTGGGTGCTTTCTATATTTATAACATACACACAACACACCAGTATATATAATCTCTTTTGCAACTATGTCCAAAGTCTAAATTTGAGGCCATTTGCAAATTAGAGACCTTGGTCAAATGGCTCTTCTGGATCACTCCTTGTAATAAGTCCTGCCAGGGAGTATAATATTGGTGACATTCCTGGTGCTTTCATAATAATTATCTGTTCAAGGTTAAGATTAGGAGAAATGGAAATCAGATTATTTTTCTTTTTACTACTAAACAAACAGACCATGCACATATTCTGTTTGTGGCAAAGACTAGAAATGTGGAGTGGACTGAAAAGACTGAGAGCCTTGAGTTTCTAAGCAAATATGAAAAAACTATCTTGTTTCCTCTACAATGATTCTGCAAAAAGAAGAAGGAAAAGAAGGAGAAGAAGAAGGCCATGCCAGAAACTACACTGAGGGATCCCAAATCTGTCTGTAGATGCAAGAAAAAAATTCACCTTTAAAATTGTGATTCATCTAAGAAAAATGAATGAATCTGAAGGTTATTACACTACCTCACTTCAAATCATATTATTACAGAGCTACAAGAATAAACATAGCATAGTAGTGGCAGAAAAACACTCACAGAGACAAATGAAATAGAACTGAGAACCCAGAGATAAAATCATATGTATATCGGCAAATAATTATTTACAAAAGAGAAAAAAGTATACAATGGAGAAAAGAAAGGCTCTTCAATAAATGGTTCTGGGAAAATTAGAAAGCTACATGCAAAAAAGTGAAACTAGATTACAGTTTGTTGCCTTGTACAAAAATTAATTAAAAAATAGATCAAAGACCTATATATAAGATTTGAAATGATAAATGACCTAGAAGAAAATCTAGGTACTAAACTTATGGAGCTTGGTTGTCAAAAACATTTTATTAATTTGACCCTGAAGGCAAGGAAGTAAAAGCAAAAACAAATAAATGGGACTTTATCAAACTAATAAGATTCTTAACAGCAAACAAAACAGACAACAAACAAAAAGGCAATCAACCAAATGGGAGATGACATTTGCAAAAAACAGCTCCAACAAGAGGTTAATATCCAAAATACATAAAGAACTCTTACAACTCAATACCAAACAAATAATCCAATTAATAAATGGGCAGAGGATCTGAATAGACACTTCTGCTAAGAACACATAAAATGGCCAACAGGTTAATTAAAGGTTAAAGGGGGGCAAACATATGGTGAGAGAAGATTATTTGAATTTTGGTGGTGGGCTCACACAATGTAATATACAGACCTACATTAAGTACATTCACATTGTTCTGCAACCATCACCACCATTCATCTCCCAAACTGAAACTCTGTACCCATTAAAAAATAATTCACATTTTCCTTCACCCCAGCCCTTGGTAAACTTGACTTTTTTCTTTTTGTCTTTATAAATGTGACTACTCTTATTACCACATGTAAGTGGAATGAATGATGCAACACTTGTTTTTTCTTGACTGGCTTATTTCACTTAGCATTATATCTTCAATATTCATCCATGCTGCAGCATGTGTCATATTTTTCCTTGCATTTAAAAGCTGAATACTATTCCATTATATGTATATACTACATTTTGTTTGTCCATTCATCTGTAGGTGGATACTTAGATTGTTTCCACTTTCCTGGCTATTTTAAATAATGTAGGCTTAGGGAGCATACCCATGCATGAATTTCATACATCAGGCCTCTAGTTTGTGTACAATGTATCTTTGAGTCTTTGCTTACAATTTATTTGGCTACAATTTCAGAATTGAAATTGTTGGACCTTTAATTGTTTTAACTTCATTCCTTTCTAACCACAGATTTTTATACTCCCAATGTAAATTTTGATTATACTTTGATTATACTTTTAAACCTTTAAAACTTAGTTCAAGGTTTATTCAAGAAGCCTGTCCTTGCCATCCCCCACCCTTCCAGCCTTGTTAGGTATTCTCCTTTAGAATGCCTAGAATGCTTAGAATGCCTATATCTTATTACCTACCAGATTGAACTGCAGAATTGCTTACTTTCCCATCTTCTCTTCTTTTAGACTATAAGCTCTATCAGGGCAAATATTCCTCTTATTTAGCACTGCATTCTCAGCTTCTAGCATTTCTCCTGGAACTAATGGGTCCATAGGAAATGACAGGTCCTTCTCCAGAACATTAAACAATTCATTTCAGTTGCTTTTATACCTACCCCCTAACAATGAATTAATTTGGTTGTTTTATCCAACTGTTTCCTGAAAGTGTTACCTTTAAAGGATTTCTATACTATTAGTATCTTTCCTGTCCTCACATCCTTTCTAAAATGCAAGAAATATTTCGGGGGCAATTTGTTCTCATATTTAAAGGCTATGTCCATACATTTCTAAAAACTGATCAATTTGTGACTTAGTTAAATGGCAAACTTAGTCATGTTAATGCAATATATTTTGAGTTTTGAATTTCAAAATCACCCCTCGATTTTAATGATATCGCAATTTCATCTGATCTGCTTCTTGACTGTTAGTCTCATAGGTACAAGGTTAGGCTTGTTTTATTGTTTAGTGAAAATGAAAGTTGACAGCTCTATCCATATTTATAAAGTTAATGAGAAATTATGGAACAAGCACTAACAAAGCAAATGACTCCCTACACTGTATTGGCATAATGGGACTAAAGGGTCTTGCATATTCACCCTGTGTTTCCCCTGCAGTATATAATTAAGAAACCAGCACCAGAAAAAAGAATGGGATGCTTCTGCATAATTTCCAAGTTAAAGTGAAAAATTCTAGGTAAGTGAAGCCACTCCAATGAGGCAGGAGTCACACAGACACTGGAGTCAGAGGACTTGTGGTCAGACAGGAATAAGACACTGCAAGGTAGAACAGAGTTTCTCCAACTTTTCCAGCTACATCCCCCCACTGAGGGGTAGACTTTAGTATATTGCTTTGAGATCTCATATTTTATCATCTAAATTCATGCATATATCACATTCCAGTCAAGAACATGTTCATATTTGTTTAAAAATTATTTTTTCTTTGAAATATTTATGTATCATTGAGACTAATGATAATAATGATGACAATAATAATAATAATGATAATAATACATTCAGACTACTACTACCACTTGCTAATATTTAATGAGTGTTTACTATATGTCAGACACTGTTTTAAGCACTGTATTTGGATTAACTCATACTTACAACAACCCATTTTCCCTGTAATGAACTAAGACATAAAGAGGTTAAGCAACTTACCTGAGGTCACAAAGCTAGAAGATGGTGAAGCTGGGTTGATTGATGCATCATATTTCTCTTTTCATAGTTTCATGTATTTTCAGGGGGTAAGTACTCCAGTTGAAAATTCACTGTGTAGTGGAAAGAGAACTGTACCAAGTAAAAGTCAACAAGCTTAATGTCACTACTGCCTTTCTGTAAGATCCTTTAGAATATTAATTTCCAGTTATAAATTTGAAGGTATATGGTATCCTTAAGGCTTTTACAGATCTAATCTGTTTTATCACTTAAGTAATTTTAAATTACTATTAATAATGAGAACTAGATATGAATGAATTCTATACTTACAGTTTTACCATTATTCCTTTCAATCTTCAATAAAGAAACCTGGTGGCTTTCAGTGTTCTTACAATAATAATCAAAATCAAAATAATTTTCTTAAACATGAGTGTAGATCATAAGTTAAAAAAATTTTTATATAGAGAACACATAGCAAATATTTTAGACTTTGTGACTGTCATTTTAGACAAAAGCATCGAAGATGACATGTAAAGGAATGGGCATAGATATGATTCAATAAACCTTTAGAAAAATATGTGCTATGCTGTATTTAAGCCAACTGGGTTCTAGTGTGTGGAATCCTTCTAGAGACAAAGAATTATGAAGAACTGGGCCTTGTTCTCAGCCAATTTAAATAAACAAAGTCATTGTGATATCCAATATGTAGACAAGCACAGTGTTAAATAGTAGGTTTGCTCTGGTGATGTATTTGAAAATATATTAGTATAAACAGGTTAATGCATATGACTATGTATGGTTGAATTAAATCCATACCTAGGGGCAGTTAGCTATCATATAAAGTTTCCTGATCAGAATACACACTCTAGAACTGCTTAGTGAACTTTCAGCATTTGAAGGACCTTAAGTCAGGGGTCTACACTAAAAACTGGGCTAGAACAAGTGTTTCACATAATGTTATCTAAATCTATACCAGAGACTGTTAATTGGTATACAAGGTGTTAGAATGTCATTATTGACAAAATGAATGTTGTTCAAACTGTATGGTTAAGCCTTGGCTTATGTGGCTCAGTTGGTTGAAACATCTTTCTCAAATGTTTGAAGGACTAGCCACTCTCTTTTACCTCTGAAGTACTGAGGTAAAATACTGAATGCATACCTTCTATGAAAGCAAAACTTATGATCTGGGTTGGATTTCAGAATTTATTTATCTTGGATAAAATATTTCCTGACTAGACATTTTCAGTGTTCTGCCACATAAGCTTAACCTCTATAACCTGCCTTAGTCTAGTATCTGCATTTGCTCTGTCTGGTGCACACTTTCATCAATTTATGTATGTCAGCCTGTCAATATATATTAGGAATGCCTACCATGTACTTGGTATTGATAAATAAATAAGATATGGCTCTTGTCTTCAAGGAGCCCACTAGGTAATGATAAAGGTAGACACAGAAATATACCATTACATTAACACAGAGACCAATAATAGTCATATGGTTAAGGATAAGACTAACCTGAGTTTGAATACCAGCTCAGCTATTTTTAGCTTTCTGATCTTGGGCAAGTAACATATCATCTCTTAATCTATCTAATAAAAGAGTAATATGCAAATTAAGTGTCACTCCATCACAAAGGTGGTGGTGCCCATAGCCACAAGATGGCAGCCAAAATAGCCACAACATGGAGGAGCCCATAGACACATTCTATCTAATAAAAGAGTAATATGCAAAAATTAGGTGTCACTCCATCATGAAGATAGCCACCCCCATGGCCACAAGATGGCCATCCCCATAGCCACAAGATGTTAGTGCCCAGTCTGGCTCAGCTTTGCCACTGAAGTGGTCAGGCCTGTTAGCCAGGCAGGTGGCAGGGGAGGCAGGAGACCCGGGGGTGGAACAGGCAATCAGAGGAGCCTGGGGGTCATCTGTCCAGGCCAGAGGCCTTTGCCAGAGGGCTCAGGCATGGACAAGGGTGGAGCTGGTGATTGGAGGAGCAGGGATGGAGCCGGTGATCAGGAGGGATAGGAGCAGAGCCTGTGATCAGAGGACTATGAGGGTGCTCTACCCAAGCATAAGACCTGGGCCAGAGGCCTCAAGCCTGGGCAGGGGCAAGGCCAGAGATTGCAGGGGCCTGGGTTCCACAGAGCCAGCAATCAGAGGGGCAGGGGCAGAGCCTGTCATCGCAGAGGTCTAGGCACCAGTAGAGCTGCCAAAGCAAGGGTCTGGAGGTCCCCTGCCCAGGCCTATAGCCTCAGCCAGAGGTTCAAGAGTGGAGCTGGGATTGGAGGGGGAGGGGTGAAACTGGTGATTGAACTACAGAGGAAACACCTTTTCTTACCGCTCATTGGCTAAGCTCCCTATATGCTACTGGTAATATTCTTAGTAATTTGGGTAATAAGAATCCAAAAAGGTGATCTAGGGTTTTTCCACCACACTCCTGGAGAAAAAAATGAAGGTCCACTGCTGGAACGCTAAGAAATGTCATATCTTGCCCTAGCCAGTTTGGCTCAGTGCATAAATGCCTCGGCCTGCTGACTGCAGAGTCTGGGTTCAATTCTGACCAAGGGCATGTACCTAGGTTTCAGGCTCCTCCCTGGCCAGGGCCCAGGTCAGGGCTCATGCAGAAGGCAACCAATCAAAGTGTTCCTCTCACTTTGATGTTTCTCTCTGTTTTTCCCTTCTTTTCCACATTCTCTAAAAATCAATGGAAACATATCCTCAGGTGAGGACTAAAAAAAAGAAAGAAAGAAATGTCATGTCCTATGAAAGACACATCTTGAAAATGACTAAAGAAAGTTGTCATTTTTTCATGGTGAAGGGACTAGAGTCCATGTTGATAAAAACAACTTGGTGGCTGCGGTGACTGGCAGTGGCTGCAGCAGTGGAGTGATGGGGCTGGTGGCTTCCCCTGATTAACCTGGTTGCCTCCCACAAAGGGAGGCCAGACTGCAGCCTAGGCCCACTCCCCAAGGGGAGCAGGGAGCGGGCCTAAGCCATCAGTAGGACACCCCCTGAGGGCTCCCAATATGTGAGAGGGGGAAGGCTGGGATAAGGACCCCCCCCCCAGTGCACGAATTTTGTGCACCAGGTCCCTAGTCTAAAATAAAACTGCAAATTAAAAAGTGAACATCAGGTTTAGTTCAGAATGCTATAGTGAGGATTAGAGTTTGGGATATAATAAATGCTTAATGGTACCTAGTCCTATGCTTATCTAATCTAATTAAAGAGTAATATGCAAATTGGTGTCACTCTGCTACACCTAAGCCATGCCCATCTGCCAATTACCACACCCACCAGCCAATCAGAGTGACTATATGCAAATTAACCCAGCCAAGATGGCAGCTGGCAGCTACGGAGCTGGAACAAGCAGGAAGCTTGCCCCGGTGATGGAAGAAGCTAAGGTTATCTCCTATCTTAGCCAGCTGTGGCCTCCATTCAAGGCATCAAAGTTTCAATTACAGAAGATAAATAAATCCCAGATACCTGCTTCCAGCCAGTCTCGCTGCAAACAGCCATCAGTAACTCACCCAGGCTGGCCAGGCACCCCGGGGGGGGGGGGGAGGACACCCACCTTGAAGGGGCTGTGGCCAGCCTGCAAACAGCTATCAGCCACTCAACCAGACTGGACAGGCACCCAGCAGGACCCCCACCATAATCAAGGACCCCCTTCAGGGCAAACCAGCCAGCCCCCACCCATGCACCAGGCCTTTATCCTATATAATAAAAGGGTAATATGCAAATTGACCCTAACAGCAGAACCACTGGGAATGACTGGTCACTATGATACACACTAACCACCAGGGGGCATATGCTCAATGCAGGAGATTCCCCTGGTGGTCAGTGCACTCCCACAGGGGCAGCTCTCCTCAGCCCCAAGTCAGCCTGATGGCGGCCAGTACAGCAGTGGTGGTCGGTGCCTTCCCTGTCTCCTCAGCAGTGCTAAGGATGTCCTGACTGCAGCTTAGGCCTGCTCTCCACTGGCAACTGGACATCCCCTGAGGTCCCTGGGCTGCCAGAGAGATGTGTGAATGCCAGCTTAGGTCTGTTCCCCCAGGGAGCGGGCCTAAGCCTGCAGGTGGACATCTCCTAAGGAGTCCCAGATTGTGAGAGGTCACAGGTGAGGCTGAGGGACCCCCCTGAGTGCACAAATTTTTGTGCACCAGGCCTCTAGTTTACAATAATAATGATAACAATAATAACATGAATTGTTCCTGTAGGCATGACTGGAGGAAGGCTTAACCTTAATTTGAATGATGGCCTGCACATTAAGTTTGTGCAAAGACAGAGATGTATAGAAAATCTTAGCGTGTGTGTGGAAGTTAATAGCTAAGTTGTAGAAGACCTAGAAAGAAATAGCCAGAACTGAATCTGAAAAAAAAGTTGCCTTGCAAATATGGGGTCTTTTCCTATTATTTTGTATTAAGATATTACCTTTTGCAACAGAGTGGATGGACATGGAAAGTACCATGCTGAGTGAAATACGTCAGTCAGAAGAAGAAAAACAAAACAGACACAGACTCATAGATACAGAAAATAGACTGATAACTGTTATAGGGGATGGGGGTTGGGGGAATTGGGTAAAATAGGTGAAAGGATTAAGCCGCAATAACAAAAAATTAATAAAAACAAAACAGTATGGTCAGTACCGGAGGGAAAGGGGAAGTAGGGCATAGAAGAGGGTAATGGGGAATAAATAATGATGGAAGGAGACTTGACATTGGGTGGTAATCACATAATACATTATACAGAAGATATATTGTAGAATGATACACCTGAAACCTACATAATTTTATTAACCATTATCATCCTAATAAATTCAATACAAGTTAAAAATAAAAAGAGTTTCAAATGTTAATAAAAAATTTAGAGAAAATAAGACTTCTTGCATCCAAGATAGAGTAGCAAGGACCAGATTTACTCAACCACATGAAACAACAAAAATAAAAACAGACAAATATATTTTAAATGGTATTAAGAAGTACTGGAAACATTGGGAAATGAGAGAGGTGGGAACTAAAATATTAGCTCTATAATAATCCCAGCTTAATTTCTTGAGCTTCTGGGCTATAGAGCAGGAAACGGAAACTCAGGCAGAGCCCAGCAAATTTAGGTTGAGGAAACAGAAAAGAGAGTCTAAGGAGCCTAAAGCTCTTAGCATGCTCCAGAGAAAATCAAGCTATACAGAGAACCTGTACAGCTATAGATGGTTCCATTCAAGTATTCAAAGAGGAATGAATGATTAAGGAGAAACTGAATTTGGCACTCTATTGGTGAGTTCATATGTCAAAGCATATTCTCTCACCCCATGATTTACTGTCTAGAAAGATTATTACCTCTCTCCAAACAATTTCAGCAATGATTGGATTTGTTTGCCTCTCTAATTACATATATATATATATATATATATATATATATATATATATATATATATATATATAATTTGTCAAAATCATATAATTATTCCTCAGGAAAACAAAAGTGTTGTTTTCTCTCAAGAGAGAAATAAACAATAATAGCTTAGGATATGCTCTAATGAAACAAAGAGGGGTAAGGCAAGTGTATTCAAAATGGGTCTTCAGGAGCAGAAAAGTTAAAATAATTGGAATTGGGAGTGAAAGCAAATATTCTAGAACCTTAGCTCCCTTTGAAAGTCTCAAGGACTGGGCAACCAACAATTGGATTTTTATTTATTTTACTTTATTGTATTTTTTATTCTTTACTAGTGCCCTGGGTGCACAGATTCGCACAGGTCTTTTACTTCCTTAGTTAAGTTTTTTCCTAGATATATTAATTTTTTGTTGTTGCAATGGTAAATAGGGTTGTTATTTTAGTTGCTCTTTCTGTGAGTTCATTATTGGTGTATAAAAATTCCATAGATATCTGGGTGTTAATTTTTTACCCTTCCACATTGCCAAATTCATTTATTAAATTTAGTAGTATTTTGATGGAGTCTTTAGAGTTTTCTATATACAATATTATGTCATCTGTGAATAATGACAGTTTCCCTTCCTCTTTTTCAATTTGGATACCTTTTATTTCTTTTTCTTGCCTGATCACTATAGTTAGCGTGCCCAATATTATGTCTAATAGGAGTGGTGAAAGTGGGCATCCCTGTCTTGTTCCTGTTCTTAGGGGAAAAGGTTTTTGTCTTTGCCCATTTAGTATGATGTTGGCTGTAGGTTTGTCATATAAGGTTTTTATTATGTTAAGATATAATCCCTTTGCCCTGACTAGTTTAGCTCAGTGGATAGAGCATCGGCCTGTGGACTCAAGGGTCCCGGGTTCGATTCCAGTCAAGGGGATGTGCCTGCAACCGAGATACATGTATCTCGGTTGCAGGCACATCCACAGTGGTATCTCGGTTGCAGGCACATCCCCAGTGGGGGGTATGCAGGAGGCAGCTGATCGATGTTTCTCTCTTATTGATGTTTCTAACTCTCTATCCCTCTCCCTTCCTCTCTGTAAAAAAAATCAATAAAATATATTTTTAAAAAAGATATGAGCCCTTTATTCCCACTTTGCTGAGAGTTTTTATCAAATAAGGATGTAGGATTTTGTCAAATGCTTTTTCTGCATCAATTGATATGATCATGTCATTTTTGTCTTTTAAATTATTATGTGATACATCATGTTTATTGATTTGTGGATATTTGTGCATCCTTGGGATAAATCCCACTTGGTAATGGTTTATGATCCTTTAATGTATTGCTGATTGTGATTTGTGAATCTATGTTCATCAGGGATATTGGGCTGTAGCTCTCTTTTTTTATGGTGTCTTTATCTGGTTTTGGGATTAGGGTAATGCTGGCTTCATAGAAACAGCTTGAAAATGTGCCTTGCTCTTGAATCTTTTGGAATAATCTAAGGAAGATAGGTTTTAGTTCTTATTTTGGATGTTTGATAAACTCTCCTGTGAAGCCATCTAGTACAGGGCTTTTGTTAGCTGAAAGGTTTTTTATTACTGTTTCAATTTCATCAGTAGTTATCAGCCTATTCACATTTTTAGATTTTTCTTGATTGAGTTTTGGAAGCTTGTATTTTTCTAGGAATATGTCCATTTCATCAAAGTTTACATGTTTGTTGGAGAAGAGTTGTTGGTAGTATTTTTATATATATATATAATCTTTTGTATGCCTCTGGGATTGGTTGTTGCTTCACCTGTTTCATTTCTGATTTTGTTTATTTGGGTCCTCTCTATTTGTTTCTTTGTGAGCCTGACTGGTGGTTCATCAATCTTGTTTATCCTTTCAAAGAACCAGCTCTGGGTCTTACTGATCTTTTGTATTTTTTTTTCAGCAAATATGTTATTTATTTCCACTCTGGTCTTTATTTCCTTCTGCTTACTTTGGGCTTTTCTTGTTGCTCTCTTTCTAATTCTTTAAGCTGCAGGGTTATATAGTTTATTACCATTTTTTTCCTTGTTTTTTTTCAGGTAGGCCTATAGAGCTATGAACTTTCCTCTCAGGAATGCTTTAACTGTGTCACATAGTTTTTGAATTGTGTTTTCATTTTCATTTGCTGCCAGGATATTTTTTTATTTCTTCTTTGATCTCTTTGGTAAGATAATCATTGTTCATTAGCATACTATTTGGCCTCCAAGTGTTTGATTTTTTCACTGTTTTTATTGCAGTTGATATCTAATTTTATGCCATTTTGATTCAAGAAGATGCTTGATATGATTTCAAACTTCTTGAATTTGTAGAGACTTAGCTTGTGTCCCAATATGTGGTCTATCTTTGAAAATATCCCATGTGCAGTTGAGAATAATGTATATTCTGTAGCTTTGGGGCAAAATGTTCCAAAGATGTCAATTAAATCCATCAGATCCAGTAAGTCATTTAGGATTGCTGAATTTTTGTCTGGAGGATTTGTTCAGTGGTGTCAATGGTATATTAAAGTCCCCTATTATGATTATATTGTTTTTGATCTCTTCCTTGATATTTGCTAGAAGTTTTCTTTTCTTATATACAATTGGGTGTTCCTGTATCCAGTACATATTTGTTTACCAGAGTTATATACTCTTGTTGAGTTGTTCCCTTTAGTATTATGAAGTGGCCTTCCTTATCTCTTCTGATGGCCTTCCTTTTGATGTCAGTTTTTTCAGGTATAAGTATTACTACACCAGCTTTTTTTTTAATGTCCATGTGTCTGAAAATTCTTTTTTCCATCTCATCACTTTCATTTTGTGTGATTCCTTTGTTCTGAGGTAGGTCTCCTGTTGATCATGCTTTCTTATCCATTCAGCTACTGTATGTTTGTTGATTGGAGAATTTAATTCATTTATGTTTAAGGTTACTATTGACTAGAGGCCCAGAAGAAGAAATTTGTGCATGGATAGGGTCCCTAGGCCTGGCCAGTGATCAGGACCAGGCCAATTGGGACCCAAAGTCCTTGGCCAGATCAGGAGCTGAGGTGACGGTCACTGGGCTGGGTGTGGAAGGAATGAATGCTTGATGTTGCCACTGCCATCATCATTGCCCCTCCAATTAAAGATTTAAAAAGCAATAGGAGAGCCTAAGGGAGCTTTGGGACAACACAAAACGAAATAACATTTGCATAATAGGGATACCAGAAGAAGAAAAAATTGAGCAAGGTATAAAAGCTTGTTTGAAGAAATAATGACAGAAAACTTTCCTGATATTGGAAAGAAAAAAAAAAACTACACAAGTCCAAAAAGCACATAGAGGTCCCATACTAGATGCTCCCCAAACAACCAACCCTAAGATACATTGTAATTAAATTAGCAAACACCAATGACAAAGTAAGAATCTTAAAGGCTGCCATAGAGAGACAGAAAGTTACCTACAAGGGATCTCCTATTACAATATCAACTGATTTCTCAACAGAAACACACCAGACCAGAAGGGAATGGAATAAAATATACAAAGTGATGCAAAGCAAGGGAATGAATCCAAGAATACTATACCCAACAAGGCTATCATTCAAAATTGAAGGTGGAATCAGGAGCCTCACAGAGAATAAAGGGCTAAGAGAGTTTATTATCACCAAGCTAGCAGTGCAAGAAATGCTAAAGGGACTGCTATAAAAAGAAGAAACAGAAAGGCAAGAAGAAACACAAACATTAAGAATAAAAATGACAACAAACAAGTTGTTATCCATAATAACATTAAATGTAAATGGATTAAATGCTCCAATCAAAAGACATAGGGTTGCTGAATGGATAAGAAAACATGACCCATATATTTGCTGTCTGCAAGAGACCCACCTCAGAACAAATGATTCACACAGACTGGAAAGAGATGGAAAAATTTTTTTCAGGCAAATGGAAATGAGAAAAAAGCTGGTGTTGTGATACTTATATCTGACAAAATAGACCACAAAGTAAAGGCCATAAAAAAAGATAAGGAAAGCCACTACATAATACTAAAGGGAGCAATTCAACAAGAAGATATAACACTGGTAAACATATATGCCCTCAATACAGGAGCACCCAAATACATAAAACAACTTCTGAGACATATCAAGGCAGAGATCAGTAGCAATACAGTCATAGTAGGGGACTTTAATACTCCACTGACACCACTGGATAAATCCTCTAAACAAAAATCAACAAAGAAACAGCAATCCTAAATGAATCACTAGATCAGATGGACTTAATTGACATCTTCAGAATATTTTATCCCAAAGCTACAGAATATACATTCTCCAGTGCACACAGGACATTTTCAAAGATAGACCACATATTAGGACACAGGCAAAGTCTCTTCAAATTCAAGAGGATAGAAATCATAACAAGCATCTTCTCAGATCACAATGGCATAAAACTAGAAACTAGATATAAAACTAGAAATTTAGCATAAACTAGAAATAAACTACAATAAAAATAATGAAAAAAATCAAATACTTGGAGGATAAATAGTATGCTATTTAAAAATGACTGTGTTATGAAAGAGATCAAAGAAGAAATAAAAAGCATCCTGGAAACATAACAATGAAAACACAACAATTCAAAACCTATGGGACACAATGAAAATAGTCTTGAGAGGGAAGTTCATAGCTCTACAGGCCTACCTCAAAAAAAAACAAAAAAAACTGCTAAAAAAAAATCTAACATTGCAAGTTAAAGAATAGGAAAGGGAGAAATAAGAAAAGCCCACAGTATCCAGAAGGAAGGAATTAATAAAGATCAGAGCAGAGCCCCGACCGGTTTGGCTCAGTGGATAGAGCGTTGGCCTGAGGACTCAATGGACCCAGGTTCAATTCTGGTCGAGGGCATGTACCTTGGTTGTGGGCACATTACCAGTGGGGAGTGTGCAGGAGGCAGCTGATTGATATTTCTCTCTCATCAATGTTTTTAACTCTCTATCCCTCTCCCTTCCTCTCTGTAAAAAATCAATAAAATATATTTTAAAAAAAGATCAGAGCAGAAGTAAATGACATAGAGACCAAAAAGAAAATACAAAGGATCAATGAAACCAAGAGCTGGTTCTTTGAAAGGATGAACAAGATTGATGAACCTCTAGCCAGGTTCCCCAAGAAGCAAAGAAAGAGGACTCAAATAAACAAAATCAGAAATGAAAGAGGCTAAATAACAACAGACCCCACAGAAATACAAAGGATTGTTAAAAAATACTATGAACAACTCTATTTCAAAAAAACTAGATAACCTGGAGGAAGTGGATATATTCCTAGAAAAATATAACCTCCCAGAACTCAATCAAGAAAAATCTAAAATCCTAAATAGGCAATAACTATGGAAGAAATTGAAGCAGTCATCAAAAATCTCCCAGCAAACAGAAGCCTGGAGACAGATGACTTCACAGGGGAGTTTTACCAAACATCTAAGGAAGAACTAAAAGCTATCCACCTCAGTCTATTCCAAAAAAGTCAAGAGGAAGTCACACTTCCAAGCTCATTCTATGAAGCCAGCATCACCCTAATACCAAAACCAGATAAAGACAACACAATGAAAGAGAATTACAGGCCAATATCCCTCATGAACATAGATACCAAAATCCTCAACAAGATTCTAGTAAAGCGGATCCAGCAGTACATCAAAAAGATCATGACCAAGTAGGATTTATCCTGGGAATGCAAAGATGGTACAATAATCACAAATCAATAAATGTGATACATCACATAAACAAATTTAGAGATAAAAATCACATAGCCATATTAATTGATGCAGAAAAAGCAT
Organism: Murina feae; assembly: GCA_004026665.1. Taxonomy (NCBI): domain Eukaryota; kingdom Metazoa; phylum Chordata; class Mammalia; order Chiroptera; family Vespertilionidae; genus Murina; species Murina feae. The sequence goes on along the minus strand of PVJC01011400.1, from coordinate 24,722 downwards.
TTGACATAATCCAGCACCCATTCTTGATAAAAACTCTCAGCAAGGTGGGAATACAAGAATCATACCTCAACATAATCAAAGCCATATATGACAAACCCACAGCCAACATTGTACTCAGTGGGCAAAAACTAATACCATTTCCCCTAAGAACAGGAACAAGACAGGGATGCCCACTCTCACCACTCCTGTTCCACATAGGTACCATGGAGGTACTAGCCATTGCAATCAGACAAGAAGAAGAAATAAAAGGCATTCAAATTGGAAAAGAAGAGGTAAAACTGTCCTTATTCGCAGATGACATGATACTGTACATAGAAAACCCTAAAGACTCCTAAAAATTATTAGACTTAATAACTGAAATAGGCTATGTAGCAGGATACAAAATTAATGCCAAGAAATCTATATACCAATGGTGAACTTACAGAAAGAGGGGCTAAAAAAGCAATCCCATTTACCATCACACCAAAATAATTAAGATATCTAGGAATAAACTTGACTAAGGAGGTAAAATACCTGTACGTGGAAAATTACAAGATGATGAAAAAAGATATAGAGGAAGACATAAACATATGGAAGAACATACCATTTTCATGGATTGGCAGAAGCAGCATCATTAAAATGTCCATACTACCCAAAGCTATCTACAGATTCAATGCACTCCACATTAAAATACTAACAGCATATTTCACAGATCTAGAAAGAACTCTCCAAAAATTCATCTGAAATAAAAAACAAAACTAAACAAAAGAAAAACAACAAACAAACAAACAAAATGAATAGCTTCAGCGATCCTGACAAATAAGAACAAAGTAGGAGGGATCTCAGTACCAGATATCAAGCTGTATTACAAAGCCATTGTTGTCAAAACAGCCTGGTACTGGCACAAGAACAGACATTTAGATCAATGGAATAGAATCTATCCAAACTACTATGCTCAATTAATATTTGACAAAGGAGGCAAGAACATACAATGGAGCCAAGACAGTGTCCTCAATAAATGGTGCTGGGAAATTTGGTCAGACACATGCAAAAAAATGAAACTATACCACCAACTTACACCACACAAAAATAAACTCAGAATAGATAAAGGATTTAAATGTAAGACAGGAAACCATAAAAATATTAGAGAAATCCATAGGCAGCAAAATCTCAGACATATGTCAAAGCAATTTCTTCACCGATACTACTCTTAGAGCAATGGAAACTAAAGGGAAAATAAACAAATGGGACTACATCAAAATAAAAGGCTCTGCACAGCAAAAGAAATCATCAGTGAAACAAGAAAACCCACTGCATATGAGAATATATTTTCCAACTGTATCTCTAATAAGGGTTTAATCTCCAACATTTACAGGGAACTCATACAACTTAACAAAAGGAAGACAAACAATCCGATCAAAAAATGGGTAAAGGACCTCAACAGATACTTTTCGAAAAAAGACATAAGGAAGGCCAAGAGACATATGAAAGCATGCTGAAAGTCACTAATCATCCGAGAGATTCAAATAAAAATGACAATTCAGTACCATCTCACACCTGTCAGAATGGCTATCATCAACAAATCAATGAATGGCAAATGCTCAGGAGGATGCAGAGATAAAGGATCCCTGGTGCACTACTGGTGGGAATGCAGACTGGCACAGCCACTGTGGAGAACAGGATGGAGTTTCCTCAAAAAACTAAAAATAGAACTTCCATTTGACGCAGTGATCCCCCTTCTAGCAATATAGCCCAAGAAACCAGAAACACCAGTCAGAAAGGATATATGCATCCCTATATTCATAGCAGCACAATTTATAATAGCTAAGATTTGGAATCAGCCAAAGTGCACATCAGCAGATGTGTGGATTAAAAATCTTTGGCACATCTATACAATGGAATAGTATGCTGCAGTTAAAAGGAAGGAACTCCTTCCATTTGCAACAGCATGGATGGAGCTGGAGAGCATTATGCTAAGTGAAATAAGTCAGTCAGAGAAAGATAAATATCACATGATCTCACTCATTTGTGGATTATAATGAACAACATAAACTGATGAAAAAAAATAGATCCAGAGACAGAGAAGCATCGATCAGATGTTCAAACCTCAGAGGGAAGGTAGGGAAGGGTGGGGCTAAGGAGGAGAGATTAACCAAAGGACTTATATATATGCATAAAAGCATAACCAATGGATACAGGTGCCGTGGTTGAGAGCATGAGTGGGGGAATGGGAGGCAATGGGGGGATAAGAACACATTTGTAATATCTTAATCAATAAAGAAAAAAATTAAAATGGGCAAGCAGAGAACTCTGAGGTCTTTATAATCTCTGGCCCTAAAATTACAAAAGTCAATATATACTCCTCAGGAAACTCACTAATATCTGACTAGTCGCACTTAGAACGACTACTTGTTGGATTGAGGATGAGAAAAATAGGGATAGATTTCACATGGAGATTGTCATCCTGACATCTTTTAACACATTTACTTCAGTACATTAAACACCAAGAACATACTGCACTTAGAAAAACAAATGTAAAAAGCCAGTGGAATGTTGCAAGCCATCTATGTATCTGTGCACAGACTAGAAGGTGAACTGGGTGAGGGGCAAGATCCCCCTCTCTCTTCAAGCAAGTTTCTGCTTCAGCGATTCTCCAAGGTTATGCCATACATAGATGGTGTTTGATTCTGCAGTATCGGAATGGATGCTGAAGTCCTACTAAAAACAAACTTTTTCCTGAAACAGTGATTTGTATACTTTGTATGCACTTTCCAGAACTCTGGACTGTATTGACAATCACTAGACTGGCTTAGGAAATGTTTTTGCAGCAGCTGCTATGATAATGTGTAGCCACTTAGCAAAATTAAAACTTGGTACTGACTGGTGTTATAAAAAAATCTTGATAGGGGTTTCGGTTATGTGAGTATATTCATTTGTTAAAATCTACATAACAAAAAAAATAAGTTGGTGCAATTCACTGTATGTCAAAATGTTTAGGAGTGAACTGTCTTGATATCAAGTTACTTTAAAATATACTTTTTAAAAAAAGGTGAATGGAGGAAAATATGGATAAATGGACCAACATGTGGTAACACAGTACAACAAATATGAAGTCTAGAATCCAGAATAATATAGAGGGTTTGTTCTATAATTCTTTCTTCTGTATGTCTGAAATTTTTCATAATAAAATGTTGGGGGGAAAGTTATTTATGCATCTTAGGCCATATGTCTATAAGTAAATGCAAAGGAAACAGCCTATGAATACCCAAAAATTTTTTAGCAGTGATTACTGATGGAGAAAGGAGAAATTGGGGGGACAAGAAGTGGAAATTTTGTTTTCACATGTTTTCATTTTTTATGAGAGTATATATGTTACCAGAGGAAATATATTTGTGTATAGTGTCATGGGAAGGGAATTTCAGGGACATTCATGTAGGAGGATTTTTGAGCAACAGTGTCAAGATTTATTAAAGCAAAATATGATAGTACACTCCTGGAGAGACTGAGAATGGGAAGGCTAAAGGGTAGAAGCTGCCCTGGGGTCTTTGTTAAACTTTCTTATATTTCCTTAGGTTTAGGAAGGAGAGGATTTTATTTCTTTTCCCCCCTTTTTATTGAATTTATCAGGGTGACACTGGTTAACAAAATTAAACAGGTTTCAGGGGCACAACTCCACAATACATCATCTGAACCAAGTCAAATTTCCTTCTATCAATTACCATTTAATCCCTTTCATTCACTCCTCCATCTCCCATTTAGACCCTCTCCTTTGCAATCACCACACTGTTGTCCATGTCCATGAGTTTCTTTTCTGTTTTGTTCTTTGATCAATTCCTCCACCCCCCACTCCAAACCCCCCCCCCCAAATTTTTTCAGCATTTTCTCTATGAGTCTGTCTCTTTTTGGTTGTTAGCTCATCTGGTTCATGGATGGGGAACATTTTATCTGCCATGGGCCATTTGATGATGTTTATAACATCATTTATGGGCCTTACAAAATTATCAACTTAAAAATTAGCCTGCTACGTTTGGACAAACATTTAATTAATTCACCCCTAATGCCTTGGCAAGACCAGATCAAATTATGTGAGAGGCTTTATACGGTCCTTGGGCCAGACTTTCCCTACTCCTGATCTAGTTAATTAGATTGCACGTATGAATGAAAGCATATGATACTTGTCTTTCTCTGACTGGCATATTTCACTTAGCATAATACCTTCTAGGTCTATCCACAGTATCACAAAAGGTAAAAATTCCCTTCTTTTTTTTTAAAAGCTGAGTAGTATTCCATTGTGTAAATGTACCACAAAATTTTTAACCACTCATTTACCAATGGTTCATTTGGACTGCTTCCAAATCTTGGCTATTGTGATTAATGCTGCAATGAACATAGAAGTTAATACATTATTTCCAATTAGTGTTTTGGGTTCCTTCAGATATATTCCCAGTGGAAATGATAGATCATAAGGCAGTTCCATTTTTAATTTTTGAGAAAACTCCATACATTTTTCCACAGTGTCTGCACCAATCTGCATTCCCACCAGCAGTGAACGAGCATTCCATTTGCTCCTTGTCCTTGCCAACACTAGTTGTTGATTTATTGATAATAGCCATTCTGATAGGTGTAAGGTTTTAATTTAAATTTATCTATTGACTAGTGATGTTGGTCATCATTTCATATATCTATTGGCCATCTGTATGTGCTCTGCAGAGAAGTGTCTATTGAGGTCCTTTACCCTTTTTTAATTGGGTTGTTTGTGTTGTTGTTTTTTCATTATTTTTTTGGTGTTGAGTAGAATAAGTTATTTATAAATTTTAGATATTAACCCTTTATCACATGTATCATTGGCAAATATATTCTCCCATTCTATGAATTGCCTTTTCATTTTGTTGAAGGTTTCCTCTGCTTTGAAAACTTTTTAGTTTGCTGTTGTCCCATTTATTTTTTGTTTTGTTTCCTTTGCTGGAGGAGATATATCAAAGAAAATATTGCTATGAGAGATGTCTGATATTTTACTCCAATGTGCTCTAGGATTCTTATGATTTTGAGTCTTACATTTAAGTCTTTAATCCATTTTTTAATTAATTCATGTGTATGATGTAAGAGGGTGGTCTATTTTATTTTTTGCATGTATCTGTACAATTTTCCCAAACATTGTTTATTGAATAGACTATCTTTAACCCTAATCTATGTTTTTGCCTATTTTGTCAAATATTAATTGACCGTGAAGGCTTGTATTTATTTATTTATTTTTGGCTCTCTATTCTGTTGCATAGATCTATATGTCTATTTTAATGCCAGTACCATGTTGTTTTGATTACCATGGCCTTATGGTATAGTTTGATATCAGGTAGTGTGATTCCTCTAAGTTTGTTCTTTTTGAAGATTGCTGTGGCTCTCCGAAGTCTTCTGTGGTTCCATATAAATTTTTGGAATATTTGTTCTAGTTCTGTGAAATGTGCTATTGGTATCTTGATGGGAATTGTATTGAATCTATAGGTTGCTTTGGGTAGTATGATAAATTAATGAGGCTATTTGTTACTATCGATGAACATGATATATGCTTCTACTTATTTGCATCTTCTTCAATTCCTTTCTTCAGTGTTTTATAATTTTCTGAGTATAGGTCAATTGCATCCTTGCTTAAACTTATTCTCAGGTATATTTTTGAAGCAATTGTAAATGGGATTATTTTCTTAGTTTCCTTTTCTGATAGTTGATTATTGGTATATAAAAATGCAAGTGATTTCTGGATATTTATTTTTTATCTTGTTATTTTACTGAATTCATTGCTTAGTTCAGATAGTTTTTTTGGTAGAATCTTTGGGGTACTCTATATGCAGTATCATGTCATCTGCAAATAATGACAGTTTTACTTCTTCCTTTTCAATTTGGATCATTTTATTTTTGTCTTCTTGTCTGATTACTGTGGCTAGAACTTCAGTGCTCTGTTGAATAAGAGTGGTGAAGGTAGGCATTCCTGTTTTTCTCCTGACCTTAAAACAATTGTACTTTGTGCCCACTGAGCATGATGTTGGCTGTGGGTTTGTCAGATAGGGCCTTTATTTTGTTGAGGTAAGTTATCTCTATTCCCGCTTTGCTTAGAGTTTTTATAAAATTGGGTGCTGGATTTTTATCAAATGCTTTTTCTGCATCTATTGATATGATCATATGGTTTTTATCCTTTGTTTTGTTTATGTGGTGTATCATGTTTATTGACTTGTGGGTACTGTAACAATCTCTCCTTTTATGTCCATGAAGATTTGCTTTATATATTTAGGTGCTTCTATGTTATGTGCATAAATATTTACAAAGGTGATATTCTCTTGTTGGATTGATCTCTTCAGCATTATGTTATATTTTTCTTTTCTTTTGTCTCTTTTATGTCCTTTGTATTCAAGAGTATTTTGTCTAATATAAGTATGGCTCCCTCATCTTATTTTAGTCTGTGTATATCTTTCATTGTAAAGTAGGTTTAGACAGCATATATATATATATATATATATATATATATATATATATATATATATATCAGTCTTATTTTTTTACCATTTCTGCTATTCTATATATTTTAATTGGAACGTTTAAGCCATTTTCATTTAAAGTCATTATTGAGAGAGCTCCAAGATGATGTTGGAATAGTTGGAAGGTACACTCACCTCCTTCCAGGATCAAACTGAAATTACAACTAACATATAGAATAATCATCCATAGCAACCAAAAACACTAGCTGAAGAGAAGTCTTTAACCAAGGATTTATGAAAGAAGCTACACAAGACTGGTAGAAAGGGTGCAGAAATGAAATGCCCAATACTGCTTCCACAGGCAGCAGCTGAGATTCAGGAAGGGTATATCAGCTGCAGGGGAGTGTTCTCCTTGAGAACTGTGGGGGTCTCAACCCAAATCTAAGCTCCCCAGCACAGAGCACCAGAGCTGGGAAGAGACAGCTACATAACATTTAGCTGTGAAAATAAGCGTGAATTCTGCACATCAAAGGAAAGGCAAGAATCCATTAGATACACAGGTGCCCTTTTAAAGGGCCAACATTCAAACTTTCTTTGTAACCACTCTCCCTGGGCTCCTATATAGGGAGGGAAGACCAGACTAGAGTCACATGAGGAGAGTCTAGATTTATATCTGTAGCAAGAGAACTAAATCTGTGTGCTGAGCCACTCTCCATATTGCAGATGCCATTTTTTGAGGTGGAACATTCCGCTTCATACAGCATCAGCCTAGAGTTAAATAATATCTCCACCTTCTGGACTCCCTCTTACCCAAACCTGTGGAGCTTATGCTCTTTTGAGCAGTCAGCTGCCTTGGCTGGATGTAGAGGTCTGGACAGACTCAGGGGCTGTCAGTGACTCAGTGGCATGGCTTAGGGTTGGGGCCATTCCCCATAATTTCCCATGAACCTGACTCATGCTTCTCCTTAAAGGGAGATCCACTAGCCCTATCCTGTGGACCCACCACTCCAAGCTCCCAGTGGCTCCAACTGCCTTATTCTTAGTGGCTTCACACTGCCAAGGGATAGGAAAAATTCAGGGCAGACTGAGTTGTGTGGCTCCCTAAAGCCTGTCTGGCACCTCCCCGTCATGGGAATTCCATTAGCCCCATCCTCCTAACTCCCAGAAGCCCCACCCTCCTGTGCTCAGGCTCCTCCTGGCAGAATTTGGGACAGACTGAGTTATTTGGCCTTCAGAGAAGGGTCATTTTCCCCTCACATGTGCAAGCACTGCAGAGCCCGCCCTTCATATGGCCAACTATTGGTCAATTTGGGCCTCATAAATTCTGATGACCTTACCCTGATGACTTCTTGAGACCCCCACCCCAACTTAGCTTTGAGAGCTAAGTTCCTGGAAGAACCTCTAGTGATACTTGAGTTATATGAGGTATGCTGTCAATCAGTCACCAAGTAGGAGTATGTGATGTTCACCAGATTGATATAGATTCACACTCAGTGCCAGTACTGAGTCTGAGGCCACTCAGTGAATGTCTCCAGTATACCAAATATAGCTGCCATTCACTTGGTGCCCAGATATATTTGTAGTGGGGCAGGTTCTCAGGGAGAGTCATCAAGGTGAGACCATCATATTTTATCAGATCCAAACAGACCAAGATTTGGCCATGTGAAGGGAGAGCTCTGTATTGGTCAAGCATGCAAGAGAAAAATGGCCCTCATCTAGAGCCACACAACTCAGACTGTCCAAGATTCTGTCAGGAGTTTGAGCTTAGCAGGGCAGGACTACTGGGAGTTAGAGGGTGAGGCTAGTAGATCTTCTGTGAGGGGGAGGTGCCAGTTAGGTTTGGGGAAAGGTGGAAGGAGTTGCCCCCACCTTAGAGCCATACAACTCAATCTGTCCCAAATAGTGCCCAATCCTCAGCATGTTGGGGACACCAGGAGTTGAGAGGGTGGGGCCACTGGGAACCTTTAATGTGAAGTTAATGGGCTCTCATGAGGGAGAGGTACCAGTCAGGTTCATGGGTAACTGGGAGGAATGGCCATCACCATAAAGTCATAGCACTCGGTAACAGAAACCTCCTGAGTCTGCCTAGACCTCTACACCCTGATCAAGATAGCTGACTCTTCAACAGGGTATGACCTCTGTAGGGTGGGGAGACAGGGAGTTCAGAGAGTGGAACTATTGCATTTCCCAGGCTGATACCCTAAGTAAGAGAGTGCTCCACCCATGAAAGATGGTGTCTGGGGTGTGGGAGAAAAATTCAGCTCAGGGATCCTGGTGGCTATCCCTTCAGCTTTCTCCCCAGGGGCACAAAACTCAGTCTCTCCTCACATGACTTTTGCCTGCTTTGCCCTTTCTCCACTGGAACCCATGGTGAGTGACTGTGAATAAGATTTTGTGTATTGGCCCTCTAAGAGAGTACCTGTGTCTCTAGCTATCTGCTATCCCTCCCATATAGATAGAATTCTGCTTTTTTTTTTTTACAGACACTTGTTATGTGGTCACCTCTTCTTGGCTCTGGTGCTCTGGGCTGGGAAGCCTAGCATGAAGTTGAGATCCCATGCTCCTTAGAGGGAACTTTTGTAACTGAGATATCCCTCCAGAATCTAAGCCATCACTGGTGAAATCAGGGCCAACCATTCTCTTGTCTCTACCCTTCCTACTAGTCTCAACATGGCTTCTTCTGTAAATTATTGGTTATAAGGCTTCTGTTCAGCTAATCTTCAGTTGATGACTCAGGTAATACCAATTTGGTCCTGGTAGGTGATGAGTGTAACATTCACCTACTCTTTCACCATCTTAGATCCTCCCCACAGATGAAATTTTATTGCTGAGTTCTTACATCAATTTTCTTTAAAGCCAAATTTCAAATATTCACTACAGGCATCACAGGAGCCAATAGTTTTCAGATACTCTAACTAGGTTTGGATTTATTAGTCATGCTAAAAGATATAAGAACCTTCTACATTTCATCCTCTTTACCTTCCATGAACTAATTTTCAACTGGATTTATGGTGGATGAATCAAAACAGTGGTTTACTAGATTCAAGTGGCCCAGAGAAAGGTTTATTACCTTTTCCCACCTATTTAATCATGAAAAATTTTGCCTTGAATTTCCAATATTTGCCTGTACCTTCTGAAGCTACTATAGATCAGTTTGAAAAAACAAAAAAACAAAAACAAACTAAACATCTATGTGTTGGTACTTGGCAGGGAGAGGTTGTAGTCATGAAAAGGAGAAGATGGGTGAAATTTCAGGAGAGAAAATTTAGGATAAGCAACCTGTGAAGCTTCCTGGCTGTGAAGTCTATTAGCTGTAAAGTTAGAAAAATATTAGAAGTGTTATCCATAGAGATAGTGATTGAGGTCTAGGGATGAAAAACAAGATGTAAATAGCATTCAAAACAAACCCTTTAGATATCCATTAATCCATTTGTTTCACAGGATCTTTTTTATTTCAAATACATGAATATCCCATAAGATCATCAAGAAAATTGAGCTTAGGTCTAACCGGTTTGGCTCAGTGGATAGAGTGTCAGCCTGTGGACTGAAAGGTCCCAGGTTTGATTCTGGTCAAGGGCATGTACCTTGGCTGTGGGCACATCCCCTGTTGGGGGTGTGAAAAAGGCAGCTGATCGATGTTTGTCTCTCATCAATGTTTCTAACTGTCTATCCCTCTCCCTTCCTCTTATTAAAAAATCAATAAAATATATTTAAAAAAAAGAAAATTGAGCTTAGTACTTTGGACTCAAGTTGCTCACCTTAGAAGAGTATCTACCACACACTAAAAATTATCTTTGTAATAAAACTCCTCAGAAACACAGAATTTTGACATGTTAGAACTAGAAGTATCTGTCTGTGTTAGGTGTATAGTTTACCCTGTCATTCACTGAATGAGGAAACTGAGGCTTAAAAGAAGGAAAGGGCTTTCTCATTGGAAGGCTAACAACTGGCAGAGCTGAACCGAAGGCCCTGTACTTTAGTCCACTTTTCTGTCTTACCAAATTATACCATGTGAACATGTTCACATATTTGTACAATGAATGAGAATTTTTTTTGTTAGAGTTACAGAAATTGAAACTATGGTGAAAAACAATGAAACAGTAAGGGAACGACAATCTCTGCAAACACTTTCTTCATTACAGTTTGAATAATAATTCACTTTCTCTTTATCCCAAGGCCCTATTGACAGTTGATTCCTGAGAGGTTTTTTTTGTGTTTTGTTTTAAACCAATCTTGCTTTGCTTTATTTCATCCTTGATTGCAGTAGACAATTTTTACTATAACTGCTACCATTTTGTTAGCTTCCCTGCTGTTCTAAGACTGCCATTGTGACTGATTGATTTCATTAACACAACAATGCACTTAAGCAGGACTAACTCATCTCTTTTGTGTGTGTGTGTGTGTGTGTGTGTGTTTTAATCTGTAATACACACCACAGAAACAGAGTATTTGCAGGAGGAGATGTCAGATGGGAAGAGAAATATATAAGGTCCATTTTATTGATTTCAGAGAAGAAGGAAGAAGGAGAGAGAGATAGAAATATCAATGATGAGAAAGAATGATTGATCAGCCACCTCCTGCAGATCAAGCCCTCAACCCAGGCATGTGCCCTTGACTAGAATTGAACCCGGGACCCTTCATGCCATAGGCCGACACTCTACCCACTGAGCCAAACCCACTAGGGCAGAGTCCTTTTCTTGTACTTCTTTTTTTAAATTTTATTTTTTATTTTTTATTGATTTCAGAGAAAAAGGGAGAGGGAGAGAGAAATATCAATGATGAGAGAGAATCATTCATCAGCTGCCTCCTGTAGGCCCCTCACTCGGGATCAAGCTCCCAACTGGGGCATAAACCCTGATTGGGAATCAAACTGTGACTTCCTGGTTCATAGACTGAAGCTCAACCACTGAACAACACTGGATGGGCTGCTTGTATTTCATTATATAAAATGTTCAAGACCTCCTGGGTCCTTGAGGAACCCAACTAAGGTATTAATCTACCAGGCATCCTCAAACTACAGCCCGTGGGCCACATGCCATGAGTTTTTGCCGCAGCTGCCTGTCCTCCTTAAAATAAGATATGTATAGTGTGCTAGGAATTTGTTCATAGTTTTTTTTAAACTATAGTCCGGCCCTCCAACGGTCTGAGATACAATGAACTGGCCCCCTGTTTAAAAAGTTTGAGGACCCCTGATACACAGTCATAATGCTATTGTTTTATAAGTGCTTTGCTTGTCCTGACACTTGGGAATATACTTTCCAATGTACATTTTCTTACATGAAGAAGAGAATAAAAGGGCACTAACATTTATTTAACATGTACTAAGTGTCAAGATCTATCCTAGTTGCCCTTTCATCATCAAATTGTCAATTTATCATTTACAATGATAAATCCTTGGCTGTTCAGAAAGCTTTTTAACTAGGATGTACAGTTCCCTGAAATCATGTTGCTGTTCCAATCCCTGTTTTCTATCCATGCAAGTTAATAAACCCAACTAAAAAGTGAGCAAAGGAAATGAAATAAAAACTCAAGGTTTAGAAATGAGAGCACTAACACATACCCCCCCACCACCCAAGTAATGTGGATGTATATGAAAATAAATTTATTATTTTTTTCTGAAAAATTTGTAGACTTTTCAGAAAGATGATATGGCAGAAAATACTAGGCTAAAAGACCTGGGTTTTAGTCACAACTCTGTCACTGACTAGATTAGTGAGGTTCAATAAGGTTCTTCCTTTCTCTGGGAGTCATTTTCCCTTATACTAGTAAAAAAAACTCCTTGCAGAATTATTTTATAAGCCAAAAGGAAGAGTCTGTGAACTTATGAGTGGGATAAAAGCTATGAAGATAGCAGCTCTCTGAGCTTCCTACCCCTGCATCATTTTTTGTGTATCTTTTATAAAACATATTTTATGTTAACAAAGATTTATATGGTTATAATAGTTTGATAATAATTTGTTTGAATAATATATAAAAACTTTTCTGACTGTGAGTCCTATGGGTCTGGTGTTTTAAAAATCCAGCTGATTGGGAAGGAGAAGAAAATGGTGGCTGAATAGGTAGATGTGTCATACATCTTCTCCCCAGGCCAGACTAGAAAAGCAACTAAATTGTTGAATATCCACCCAGAATTAACAAATTAGACACAGATGAGGAGACTGTAGTGCCCAGATATCGTGATCCTCAAAGACCATGAGTGAGCCCAACTCCGATGCAAAAACATGAGAACATTTATTTGAGTTAACTCAGGCTCGGTCCTGCACGCCCTCACTGATGCAACGGCAGAGCAGGAGGGTAGACAGACCAGGAGTTTCAGGAAAACAAAGGATTTATAGGGAGGTCTGGAAGTAGTGGGTAGGGTAACGTGTGATTGGTAGAGGGAAGGGTCAGGGTTGATTGCGCAAGGGGGCTGGATGCCAGTCAGACTTGGGTCATTTCCTCTGCATCCCTATCGGCTAGTTCGAAAAGGGGTGGTTGAGCAACAGGGAACTTCGGGGAGTCGGTTTGATTTTACTCTATCAGAGACAATTTTCAATAAGAAAATTGAGGATGCTTGGAGAATGGTAGGAGTGAGGATCTGGAGAGGAATGTCTGGCCCCCAGGCTGAGAGGGTGAAGTGGAGGCTGCATTTCACCAAAGCCACATGCCATGGTGACAGACATAATGCCCCATTGTGAAAAGGAAAACCTGCAGGGCTGCTGGTACCCAGGGAATCTAAAACTGGGACCACAGCCATAGGGGTGTTGTGGGATGTGCTGCACCAGAAAAGATGGTTTGAAAAGCAGCCTGAGTGGCTGAATGCTGGGGGGAGAGAAATCTGCAGTTTTGTGGGGTTTTTGCTTTTATTTTGTCTTTGTTTTTATTTGTTAAACCCAGAATATAAGACTTTTCAGTTGCAAAAAGACTTTTCACCCGAAGCTTCGGCTCTAGTGCAGGGAGAGGCATGGATTTGTAGAGCCCGAAGAAAGGCTGAGGAGGGAGGCAGAGCAGCGAGACATGGCCAGGACTCTTACTAACCTTCCCAAGAGGCCATTTCTCACCAGAAGAGCCAGAAGAGCTAGCCCTTCCCAATAGCTTCAATGCAGGGAATACAGCTTGCCACACCCTGCCTGCATTTTGAGCTATACAAAGGAAACAAAGGCTCTGAATAGCCACAAAGAGCCCTCAGTGGCTGTGTTGGAAGAGGGTATGGTCCACCCCACTATTCTGGAATCAGACTGTTAAAAACTCCAGGTTGCCAGCCAACCCCACTGGTCTCCATACAAGGATCTCTGACCAAACAAGGCCAGAATCATATTTTGGGCCACTTGCAGAGGAGGGCCTCTGGAAAAACATATCCATCTAACCCCTGGATATCAAAACAGCAACCCCACCTAAAGCCCAGACAGAAACAGACATTTGAGTAAGATTGACAACTGGAAGAGAGACAAAGCAGGCATATTGGTTCCGCCTGTTTGCAGCCAAGGGCTATGGAGACAGACACAGCAGAGTAGTGGTGGCTCCCTTGGAGCTTCAACACAGTGCTAAATGTGAAAGACAGTGCCTGACAGAGGTCAGCACCTAAGAGGGAGCCCAGAATTGGCAGACAGAACAGAGTGGAGACCCAAACCAGCCCACATAGGGTCATTAAAATGCAGCTGAAGCAAATAACATTTTTATTTTTTATTAAAAATTTTTAGTATTATCTCTATTTTACTTTTTTATTTTAATTCTATTTTATTTCATCTTTTTCACCTTTATCTTCCTCTCATCTCCCTTTTCCATATTGGTTTTCTTCTTATTTTCCCTCTTTTAGCTTTTTCCTTTTCTTTCTTTTAACCCCTTGTTAAAAATTGATGTTCTTTATTTGCTTTATTAATGTGTTATTATTATTGTACTCTCTGTTGGGTTATTCATATTTAGTTTCCTCTTCCCTGTTCCTACTCCATTTCCCCATCTTTTTTATTTTATATATTTTTTATTTATTAAGGTATTACAAATGTGTCTTTATCCCCCCATTCCCCCAGACCTGCCCTCACCCTCACCCTCACCCCCTGTTGTCTGTGTCCATCGCTTATGCTTATATGCATGCATACAAGTCCTTTGGTTGTTCTCTCCTCCTTACCCCCACCCTCCCCTGCCTTCCCTCTGAGGTTTAAACATCTGATCAATGCTTCTCTGTCTCTAGATCAGTTTGTTCATCAGTTTATGTTATTATAATCCACAAGTGAGTGAGATTGTTAGATATTTATCTTTCTCTGACTGACTTATTTCACTTAGCATAATGCTCTCCAGTTCCATCCATGCTGTTGCCCATGCTGTTGTGAATGGAAGGAGTTCCTTCCTTTTAACTACAGCATAGTATTCCATTGTGTAGATGTGCCACAGGTTTTTAATCCACTCATCTGCTGATGGGCACTTTCAAAACTGATTTCAAAACTTAGCTATTGTAAATTAGTGCTGCTATGAACATAGGGGTCCATATAGCCTTTCTGATTGGTGTTTCTGGTTTCTTGGGATATATTCCTAGAAGGGGGATCACTGTGTCAAATGGAAGTTCCATATTTAGTTTTTTGAGGAAACTCCATGTTGTTCTCCACAGTGGCTGCACCAGTCTTCCCATCAGCAGTGCATGAGCATTCCTTTATCTATGCAACCTCCTGAACATTTGTCATTTGTTGATTTGTTGATGATAGCCATTCTGACAGGTGTGAGATTGTACCTCATTGTCATTTTGACTTGCATCTCTTGAATGATTAATGACTGAGCATGTTTTCATATATCTCTTAGTATTCCTTAAGTCTTCTTTTGAAAAGTATCTGTTTAGGTCTGTTGCTCATTTTTTGGATTAGATTGTTTGTATTCCTTTTGTTAAATTGTATGAGTTCCCTATAAATGTTGGAGATTAAAACCTTATCAGATATATTGCTGGCAAATATGTTCTCCCATGCAGTGGGTATTCTTGTTGTTTTGTTGATGGTTTCTTTTGCTGTGCAGAAGCTTTTTTTTTATGTAGACCCATTTGTTTATTTTCCCTTTAGTTTCCATTGCCTTAGGAGCTGTGTTGGTGAAGATATTGCTTCAGCGTATATCTGAGATTTTGCTGCCTATGGATTTCTCTAATATTTTTATGGTTTCTTGTCTTACGTTTAAATCTTTTATTTATTCTGAGTTTACTTTTGTGTATGGTGTAAGTTAGTGATCTAGTTTCATTTTTTTGCATGTGTTTGACCAAATTTCCCAGCACCATTTATTGAGGAGACTGTCTTGAATCCATTGTATAGTCTTGCCTCCTTTGTCAAATATTAATTGAGCATAGTGTGGTTTAGGTCGATTTCTGTGTTCTCTATTCTATTCCATTGGTCTATATGTCTGTTCTTGTGCTAGTAAAAGGCAGTTTTGGGAACAGTGGCTTTGCAATAAATCTTGATATCTGGAATTGAGATCCCTCCTACTTCGTTCTTCTTTCTCAGGATCACTGCAGATATTTGTTTTGTTTTGTTTTGTTTGTTTGTTTATTCCAGATGAATTTTTGGAGACTTCTTTTCTAAATCTGTGAAATATGCTGTTGGTATTTTAATGGGGAGTGCATTGAATCTATAGATTGATTGGGTAGTATGGACATTTTAATGATGTTGATTCTATCAATCCATGAACACGATATGTTCTTCCATCTGTTTGTGTCTTCTTCTACCTCTTTTTTCAACATCCTGTAGTTTTCTGAGTAGAGGTCTTTTACCTCTTTAGTTAAGTTTATGCCTAGGTATCTTTTTTTTTTTTTTGGTGTGATGGTAAATGGGATTGTTTTCTTAGTCTCTCTTTCTGTAAGTTCACTAT
Source organism: Murina feae (assembly GCA_004026665.1). Taxonomy (NCBI): domain Eukaryota; kingdom Metazoa; phylum Chordata; class Mammalia; order Chiroptera; family Vespertilionidae; genus Murina; species Murina feae. The sequence continues at coordinate 8,463 of PVJC01011400.1, read as the reverse complement.
TGGTGTATAAAAATGCCATAGATTTCCTGTTGTTAATTTTATATCCTGCTACATTGCTGATTTTATTTATTAAGTACAATAATTTTTTGATGGAGTCTTTAAGGTTTTTTTATGTACAATATCAGGTCATCTGCAAATAATGACAATTTTGCTTCTTTTCCAATTTGGATGCCTTTTATTTCTTTTTCTTGTCTGCTCATTTTGGCTAGTACTTCCAGTACTATGTTGAAAAGGAGTGGTGAAAGTACACATCCCTGTCTTGTTCCTGTTCTTAAGGGAAATGGTTTTAGGTTTTGTCCATTGAGTATTATGTTGGCTATGGGTTTGTCATATAAGGCTTTGATTATGTTGAGGTATGATCCTTCTATTTCCACTTTGCTGAGCATTTTTATCAGAAAAGGGTGTTGGACTTTCTCAAATGCCTTTTCTGCATCAATTGATATGATTATGTGATTTCTGTCTCTCAATGTGTTTATGTGATGTATCACGTTTATTGATTTATAGATATTGTACTAGTCTTTCATCCCTGAAATAAATCCCACTTAGTAATGGTGTATGATTTTTCTAATGTAATGCTGGATCCAGTTTGTAGAATTTTGTTGAGGATTTTAGCATCTATGTTCACCAATGATATTGGCCTATAATTCTCTTTCTTTGTGGTGTCTTTATCTGGTTTTGGGATTAGGGTAATGCTGGCTTCATAGAAGGAGCTTGGAAGTGTTCCTTCCTCTTGAATTTTTTGAAATAGTCGGAGGAGGATTGGCTTTAGTTCTTTGAATGTTCGGTAAAACTCCCCTGTGAAGCCATCTGGCCCAGGGCTCTTGTTTGCTGGAAACATTTTGTTTAATGTTTCAATTTCATCAGTAGTTATTGGTCTATTCAGGTTTTTTTATTCTTGCTGAGTGAGTTTTGCAAGCTTGTATTTCCTAGGATGTGTCCATTTCTTTGAGGTTGTCCAGTTTCTTGGAGTAGAGTTGCTCATAGTATTTATTTTACAATCCTTTGTCTATCAGTAGGGTCAGTTTTTATTTTACCTTTTTCATTTCTGATTTTGTTTATTTGTGCCCTCTCTCTTTGTTCTTGGTCAGCCTGGTGAGTAGTTCATCAGTCTTATTTATCCTTTCAAAGAACCAGATGTTCGTTTCATTTATCTTTTGTATTTTTTTTCCATTCTCTATGTCGTTTATTTCTGGTCTGATCTTTATTATTTCCTTCCTTCTGCTTACTGTGGGCTTTTATTATTGCTATCTTGCTAAATCTTTAAGTTGCAAGGTTAGGTAATTTGTTACCAGTTTTTTTGTGTTTTTTTTAGTTTTTTTTTTTTTTTTTAGGTAGGCCTGTAGAGCTATGAACTTCCCTCTCAGGACTGCTTTAATTGTATCCCATAGATTTTGGATTGTTGTGTTTTCATTGTTATTTGTTTCCAGGATGCTTTTTATTTCTTCTTTGATCTCTTTGGTAATCCAGTAATTGTTTAATAGCATGCCATTTAGCCTCCAAGTGTTTGATTTTTTTTTCATTGTTTTTATTGTAGTTCATTTCTAGTTTTACGCCATTGTGATCTGAGAAGATGCTTGTTATGATTTATATCCTTTTGAATTTGAAGAGACTTTGCCTGTGTCCTAATATGTGGTCTATCTTTGAAAATGTCCTGTGTGCACTGGAGAAGAATGTATATTCTGTAGCTTTGAGATGAAATATTCTGAAGATGTCAATTAAGTCCATCTGATCTAGTGATTCATTTAGGATTGCTGTTTCTTTGTTGATTTTTTGTTTAGAGAATTTATCCAGTGGTGTCAGTGGAGTATTAAAGTCCCCTACTATGACTGTATTGCTACTGATCTCTCCCTTGATATGTCTCAGAAGTTGTTTTATGTATTTGGGTGCTCCTGTATTGAGGGCATATATGTTTACCAGTGTTATATCTTCTTGTTGAATTGCTCCCTTTAGTATTATGTAGTGGCTTTCCTTATCTTTTTTTATGGCCTTTACTTTGTGGTCTATTTTGTCAGATATAAGTATCACAACACCAGCTTTTTTCTCATTTCCATTTGCCTGAAAAAAATTTTTCCATCTCTTTCCAGTCTGTGTGAATCATTTGTTCTGAGGTGGGTCTCTTGCAGACAGCAAATATATGGGTCATGTTTTCTTATCCATTCAGCTACCTTATGTCTTTTGATTGGAGCATTTAATCCATTTACATTTAATGTTATTATGGATAACAACTTGTTTGTTGTCATTTTTATTCTTAATGTTTGTGTTTCTTCTTGCCTTTCTGTTTCTTCTTTTTATAGCAGTTCCTTTAGCATTTCTTGCACTGCTGGCTTGGTGATAATAAACTCTCTTAGCCCTTTATTCTCTGTGAGGCTCCTGATTCCACCTTCAATTTTGAATGATAGCCTTGTTGGGTATAGTATTCTTGGATTCATTCCCTTGCTTTGTATCACTTTGTATATTTCATTCCATTCCCTTCTGGTCTGGTGTGTTTCTGTTGAGAAATCAGTTGATATTGTAATAGGAGATCCCTTGTATGTAACTTTGTCTCTCTATGGCAGCCTTTAAGATTCTTACTTTGTCATTGGTGTTTGTTAATTTAATTATGATGTGTCTTGGTGTAGGTCATTTGGGGTTCATCTTCTTTGGGACTCTATGAGCTTGGACTTGTGTAGTTTTGTTTTTTTTTTTTTTTCCCTTTCCAATATTAGGGAAGTTTTCTGCCATTATTTCTTCAAATAGGTTTTGTATTCCTCGCATCTCTTCCTGTCCTTCTGGTATCCCTGTTATGCAAATGTTGTTTCATTTTGTGTTGTCCCAAAGCTCCCTCAGACTCTCCTCTTTTTAAATTTTCTTTCCAGTTGCTGCTGTGTTTGTGTGGTTTTCCCTACCTTGTCTTCTAATTCACTGATGCAGTTCTCAGCCTCTTCTAGTCGTCTATTTAAGCCTTCCATTATGTTCTGTATTGCAGTTATGTCCTTCTTCATTTCTTCTTGGATTGTTGTGGACCAACATTCATGAGAATAAGACCACCAGCTCCAATTAGGTCTTAAGCAGCAATCGAGGATTTATTGAGCTGGCCTGCTGGTCTGCAGTGCCAGCCCCCACTGAAGTGAGGACTGACACTGCAGCAGCAGCCAGATGCAGAAGCAAGCTTTTATTCACAAAAACCACAAAAAGGTGATGCACAAAGTTTGTTGCTCTATATCTCACAGACTCATAAGTTTTGGCTAGAGCATGGCTATTTTACTATTTCTTTATCTCTAGCAGTAACAGTAAGTCCTATTGAGCTGTAAACTAGCTGGGGCAAGTTGACCTTTACAGGTTCCTTTCATGTTGGTGACATTTTTATTCAGCTCCTTATAATTCTCATTGAGCTGTGTGTATTTGTCATCCAGCCTTTTGAGCATCCTTATAACCATTATTCTGAAGTCTTTCTCTGATATTTTACTAGCCTCAATTTAATTTAACTTCCTTTCTGATTATTCCTCTTTTTCTTTCCTTTGGGGATTACTTTTGTGGCTTCCCATGTTTTTCTGTAACATTTTAATTATAGATCCTATTGCTTTGCTACCCAGGTTTTTTTGGGAGTGATGCTACTGGTGTGATCTCTCAAATCTCCAGGGCTTGGTAATATAGCGTAGCCCCCTACTTGAGCTATTTGTGTTCTCTTGATGTAGGCCTGTGAGCTGGAAAGGCGCAACTGTGGTGTCTTGAAATCAGTAGCTGTGGAGGGGGGTGCCCCAATTTTTGCTGTCTTGTGCCCTTTGTTGAAATTGTGCATGCCCAGCAGGGATCAACAGTGGTACCCAGGAACCGTTTGTAGGCGTGGTGGGGCTCAGGAGGCCTGTGCTCTGGAAAGGCATGAATGTGGTGTCCAGAGTACTGTATTTTTGGGGTGGGCAGACTCAGCATTTTCTGCTGCCTCTGTGGTTGGATATACATGCCCCCAGTGGCACCCACAGTGCATTTGCCAGCAGAGTGTATTGATGCACTTTGAAGAGCCCTGGCACTGAAGCCATAGGATTGCAGTGTCTGTAGGCAGGTATACCAGAAGAGGGAATTCAGTGTTTCTACAGCCCAGCAGTGCACCCCTGTTTGTACAAGTGCATGCCCAACAGGGGCTCACAGCAGCGCCCAAGGGCTGCCTGTGGAGGGGTGGGCTTGGGATGCATGCACGCTGGAAAATCCTGTGCCTATAGTGTCCAGAGTTCTGCAGCTTCAGAGTGGGAAGACTCAGTTTTTGCTCCTGCACCTATGGTGGATAGGTGCACACTTCCAGTGGTGGCTCACAGAGGCACCTGCAGTGCCACTGAAGCACTCTGAAGGGCCCTGGCACTGAAGTCCCATAATCGTGACATATCTGGGCAAGTTTCCTGGATGAGTGATTTCAGAATTTCTACTGCAGGGAGGTGCATCCCTGTTTGTCCAATACCACACCCAACAGGGGCACACAGGAGCTTCCAAGAGCACCCTGTGGATAGATAGGCTCAGGGTGCCTGTTCGTTGGAAATGCGCAACTGTGGCAGTGCCTTTGCTGGCACAGAGCTCTGACGCACTCTGAGGGGCCCTGGAGCTAAAGTTGCACAGCTGGGTTGTCTGTGGAAATTCAGAATTTCTACTGCAGGGAAGCATGCCCTTGTCTATACAAAATCACACACAGTGGGGCTCACAGTAGTTCCCAAAAGCTGCCTATGGAGTGGTGTACCCTGGAAGTCTGCGCTCTGGAAACGCTCAAATGTTGGAAACACACAAATGTGGCATCCGGATGTCTGCTGCTGGTGAGAAGGGAAGTCTCACTTACTGCTGTCAGAGTGGTGCACCTTTGGAGGGGGAGGTCCCAGGGTCTGCGGGTCTGCGGGTCTGCAGGTAGGGCAGCAGGATTTTGGCTGGAGTGGCTGCTGGGTCACAGCAGTGTCCAAAGCCTGTCTGGGTCATGGTGCTGATGAGTTCCTAGAAGAGGCCACTCTCTCCTTCAAGATGGCATGGGCTTTGTGACCAAGTCCCACAGTCTGGGGAGTGCCCACAGTGGTGGTAGTCTTTCCCTGTCCAAGAGAGCCTGGTCTGCCAGCCCCTGCTGCTTCTGCCAGATTTAACTGTTCCTCACTCACTCACACACACACACCACATCCACACACTCCCCTTTCATCCCCTCACTCACTCACATCCTCTCCCTCTCCTCCATCATGCCAGCCACCATCTTTCTCCTCTGCTTGCCCATTTTCAAGGTTCAAGAATATTACTTTTTCCCTATTTCCCTTGCCTGGTCAATTCTTGTCCACACAAGCCAGAAGTAGGCAATCTTTCTCCCCTATTCCTCTCCTTCTCTCTTCCTTCTTCTTCTCTTTCTCCCCCCCCCCCACAGGTTAATATTCCTGTTCTAAAGTTTTATGTAAATGTAATTATATAATACTAGAGACCTGATGCATGGGATTCGTATACTGGTGGGGAGAATGGTCTGCAGGGATCTGCCCACTGTGGGAGCACCCCTCATCCTAATCAGCTGAGCAGTGCTCCCACTCTGGGAGCCCACTGACCACCAGGGGGCAACTCATGAGTTGAACATCATCCCCCTGGTGGTCAGTATGCATCATAGCAACTGGTCCAGCGGACATTCTGATCATTCCACAATTCGGTAGCTGGGCTTTTATTATATAGGATGTACTCCTTTGTGTCTTGTTTCTTTCACTCAACATGATAATTTGGAGATTCACACATGTGTTTCTTGTGTCAATAGTTATTTTTTAAAGCATAGCTTTGTTGAGATTTAATTTACATATTATAAACTGCCTAAAATTATAAATAAATGAACTAACAAATAAAATATAAACAGATTAATAGATACAGATAACAGACTGACAGCTGTCAGAGTGGAAGAGATTGAGGGGCTAGGTGAAAAAGGTGAAAGGGTTAGACAAAAAAAACAAACCCTCATGCATACAGATAACAGTATGATTACCAGAGAGAAAGTGGGGTTGGAGGGAGGTAAAATAAGATAAAGGGGGGATAAATGGTGATGGAAGGAGACTTGTTTGAAGTGGTGAACACATAATACAATATACACGATGTATTATAGAATTGTACACTTTAAACCTATATAATTTTATTAACCAATGTAACCCCAATAATTTCAATAAAATTAAAAATAGTAATAAAATAAAATTTAAAAATAAAAATAATTTTATTTGGAGAATTGGCAATTTTTCCATTGTTTAACAGAAAAATTAAAGAAATGAAGTGGCATCTACTGGATGCATCATTGTTTGAGCTAATTTTTGAAGTGGTCTTGGAAGTTTATGTAACCTTTTAGGCAGAAACTTACCAATGAATAAAGAGTGATATAAGATCTGAGGCCTGAGAATGGGGAGGAAAAAGTCAGTTATTAAACACATTATAACTGAAAAACAACAAAATTAGAAATTAGAAAGATTTAAGGAAAGAAAAAATAATATGAAAGTCAATGGGAGCTAATAAAAGGCTCAGATGAACATACTGTCATTGTTTGTTTTGTTTCCAGAAAACCTGAAGAGTTTACAATGTAAATTCAATATGCCTAACTTAGTACTTTCAGGGTTTTATAACTTAATCAGATTAAAATTTCTGGGCAATGTGACAGTTTTACAACCAGAAAAAGGTAATGTTGACTAATTCTGTTTTATCAAAGAAGCATCTTGGTAGAATAAATTAATCCTTCTGCTAAGAATCTAATTGTAGTGTCCATTGCCTAAGGATTAAGGCCAAAATCCTTAGGCTATTAGAAGAATCTTTATGATCAAACCCCAAGCTATCTCACCTCCTCCTGCCATCCCCTTCTTCTAGCTCTATTTTCTAGCCTCATGAAATTTATCTTAATTCTCTGTGAAAACAATGCTTTTTTTAAATGTCTGAACTAGAGGCTTAGTGCATAAAATTCATGCGTGGGTATGTCCCCCAGGCTTGGCCTGAGATCAGGGCCATCTTCCCCAGCTACTGGCAGCTCTCCCCGCCCTCCACCAGCACACACCCCTGTTCCTTATTCACCACTGGGAAATTGGACTCCGCTGGCCAGGGTGGGGAGGAGGGACCAAGAGGTTGGTTGGCAGACCCCGATCAGGCAATAGGGGCCTATGGGATGGGGGCAACTCCTGCATTCAGCATTGGTCCCCTGTTGGTCAGTGTGCATCATAGCGATCAGTCATTCTGCCATTTGGTCCATTTGCATATTACCTTTTTATTATATAGGATGCCTTTGCACGTATTATTTCCTATTCATGATATTGTCTTTATTTTTTGCCATATAATAAACTCATTAGTTTTTTTCCAGACTAAAAGAAATGTCATCTCCTCTAAAAATATCTACCAGACTTCCCATTCAGTAATATTTTGTTGTGTAGACTACCAAACTCCCTCTGCTTTTTTCAAATCTCTCCATTAGAGCACTGTTCACACAATTGCAATTTGTCATTCTTTCTTTAAGCTCCAGTTTCTCTTTACAATATTGTATCCTTAAGGGACCAAGTGATCATTTTTACCGCCGTATTTCCTAGAAGAAAACCTAACATTTGTAGTTAATTGTTCAATATCTATATTTTCCTTTTTTAGCATTTATCAATGTTATTTTTACTTATTTTTAATTGAATTTATTGCTGTGACATTGGTTAATACAATTATGTAGGTTTCAGACATCATCTGTATATTTTATTGAGTGTGTTTTTAAAATATTGTAATTACAGTTTACATTTAATATTATTTTGTATTACTTTCAGGTGCATAACATAGTTATTAGATAATCATATACTTTACAAAATGTTCCAACCAATATTTGCAGTACTTAACCTGGCACTATACATAGTTAATACAATATTATTGACTATATTACTTATGTTGTATTTAACATCTCCATGAGTATTTTGTAACTGTGATATTATTCTTCTTAATCCCTCCACTTTTTTACCCAGTCCCCAAAACCCCTCCCCTCTGACAACCATCAGTCTGTTCTCTGTATCTATGAGTGTATATCTATTTTGTTTATTTTGTTCTTTAAATTCTATACATAAATGAGATCATATGACATTTTTCTTTCTCTGACTGATTTATTTCACTTAACATAATGTTTTCTATGTCCACCCATGCAGTTGAAAAAGGTAAGATTTCATTCTTTTTTAGGGTCAAGTAATAGACCATTGCATATATGCACCACCATATTTTTATCCACTTGTCTATTGATGATCACTGGATTGCTTCCATAGCTTGGCTATAGTAAATAATGCTGCAATGAACATAGAGATGCATACATTCTTTCAAATCAGCGTTTTGGATTTCTTCAGATATATACTAGAGGCCCAGTACACAAAAATTTGTGCACTCAGGGGGGGGGGTCCATCAGCCTGGCCTGTGCCCTCTTACAGTCTGGGACCCCTCAGGGGATGTCTACCTGCTGCTGGATTAGGCACACTCCCTGGGGGATCAGACCTAAGCAGGCAGTCAGAC
>PVJC01011399.1:0-41719 GCA_004026665.1 Murina feae | reverse complement strand
CGTGGGCCCTCTGGTGGGAAACGTCCAGGCCTGCACTCACCAGCCCTCCCACCCCCCAGTGCACGAACCCTGAAGGGGCTGTGGGCAGCCTGAAAATGGCCCTCAGCCCCTCACCCAGGCTGGCCAGGCATGCCAGCAGGTGGACATCCCCCCTGAGGTGTCCCAAACTGCAAGAGGGCACAGGCCGAGCTGAGGGACCCCCACCCCCCGAGTGCACAAATTTTTGTGCACTGGGCCCCTAGTCTTTAATAATTCAACAAACAAGTATTATTGGGGAAGCAGAGAAAAGGGAACCCTCATGCACTGTTGGTGGAAATGCAGATGGTGCAGCCATATGGAAAACAATATGGAGTTTCCTCAGAAAATTAAAAATGGAACTGCCTTATGACCTAGCAATTCCATTTCTAAAAATATATCTGAAGAAAACCTGAAACACTAATTCAAAAGAATATATGCACCCCTGTGTTCACTGCAGTACTATTTACTAAATTTGGAAGCAGCCCAAGTGCCCATCAGTAGATGAGCAGATAAGAAAGCTGTGGTACATCTACACATGGAATACGACTTGGCCATAAAAAAGAAGGAAATCTAACCTTTTGGAATAGCATGGATGGACCTGGAGAGCATTATGCTAAGTGAAATAAGCCAGAGAAAGACAAGTATCACATGATCTCACTTATGTGTAGAATCTAATGAACAAAATAAACTAAAACTGAAGTGGAGACGGCTGTCAGAGGGGAGGAGGTTGGGGCCTGGGTGGGAAGGGTTAAGGGATTGAGAAAGGAAAAAGAAGAAGAATGCCTCATTTACACAGACAACAGTAAGTTGATTGCACCTGCCATGGTTCATTGCTCACTTGAGCATGGCTGGATATTGTGGGGTACTCAAGAGACAAAAACAGTTTCACTTCCAAGAACTTGACCAAAACTGGAACACGTATAAAGGCATAGGTGTAAGGATGCTCATTGCAACATTATTTGTGTTGGCATATGACCCTGGTACTTTTTAGTTAAAGAGACTAGAATAACAAAAAGCTATTAAAATTAATACAAACGAAACAAATTAATATTTCTTTATAGATCTGTTGAGCACAGTTTTCATGGAAAGCATCAAATAGACGTTCTGGATATCGTGAAGTAACAGGCTGTGGGAACTGTGCACGGACTAGAGAGAATTGGGCCTTGTGTGTCTCCAGCTCGTACTTTCACTCCTGTTCCCTCTCATTCTCTTTCTCTCTCTTGAAAGTTGTCCAACTCAGATTACACAGTGGCACTCGCCTCAGGGTCTGCTCGACCTGGGCACTCAACTCTGTCTCTGAAACAAAAAGCATTTTCTCTCTCCTAGTTTCACACTGAGAAGTCCCAGGGATGGTCTCTGGCCAGGCCTGGGACAGGCAGGGTGATAAACGTGAGGCTGGGTGGCACACACATGATGACAGAAGCAATTGCTACACTTCAGCCTCTCACCCCCATTTGGATCTACCACATGTTAAAAAAAAAAAAAAAAAGAATACCTGGAGAGTCAGGCGAAGGTTTATGCTTTTTCTTTTAATTACAATATATATATATATATATATATATACTGTGCGACTTAAATTAACCCAGCGCATTGTGCACTTCCCTTTGCATGTGTAGACACAACCCTTTAAAAATCTGTATTAAAAAATAGAATTGGCAGTGGCTTTTGCTCCCACTTGATCTTGCCAAAAAGGATGGAAATGAGCATGCTTCTTCCTGCCTCTCTTGGCTGCGTTCCCTAATCAAAGTTGGCGGAGACAACCTTTCTCTTCCTCAACTTCCCTTGAGCAGTAAGTGGACTGAGGGGTGGGGTCCAGGAGAAGGACCCCCGCCTTCCACAGTCAGGCAGGTGGCGATGTAGAAATGTCAGGTGCTGGCAACAACATTTTGGAGCTTCTTGATCACGTTCCCATGCTGTTGTTTAATCCTTAATCATCCCTCTTGGCATGTTTCCCATTGCTACTGCTTGCATAAAACTGGAAGGGACTAATTGCCTCAATCTGTATTTTCCATGAAGTTATACTTACTGCAAACCCCACAGGGACTCCTTTTATGATCATTTTGACCTAATAGGCTGTTTTATTTGCCTCCAAGAAGTCTCTTCTATCTTTCCCTTACATTCTACAATTTTCTTAGTCCCAAGGGACAGTCAGCAACATGGGAGATATTTAAACATGTCCTACAGAGACAAACTGCTAGTTGAATTCCATACCCATCTCTCTGAATGGGATAAATTATCAATGGGGGTTTCTGCTATGAAGTGTCTATTTAGGTCCTAAGCCCTCTTGACTTGCTCTGTTTAGCCATCTTAACTGTTTTGTTTTCTTATAGACTATTCTGGACACAGAGAACAATCTTTATTCTTCACAGCTTCTACACACACACACGCACACACACAGTCAGATTTCCTCAGCTAATTAAAATTTAAATTTGAGATCTGGAGCATGTCACTCAACTGTAGGCTTTCTCAGAAGAAAATAAGTTACTGTACTCTTCAGGAATGAGCATATAAGATCCACCCAAGTTCTTGCATAAACCAAAAATGCTCAAGGCTAATGGATGCTAATGTAGAGTTCCTACATGCAACCAGAGAGAGCCATACCCTAAAATATTTATCCCTCAAATGCCCTTTGTAAAAAACAGCCTTAACACCCTCAAACATCATAGGAGGAAAAATATAATCAATCTCTAATAGCTTGTAGTCTATTTGTTTGTTGCTTATGTATTATTCGTTATGACTGTGTCTCATGCCAAAGAGAGGCTGGGAAGGTATTGACAGAAAGTGGGTGGCAAGGCAAAATGAGATTGATAATTGCTGTATTTCACCACTCTGCCACAGTTACCATTATTTTATTTTCCTTTTTTTTGGGGGGGGGGGGATTCTGTCTGATTGGACTCCTGATCCAATTAGCTATGGCTAAGGTACAAACATGGCAAAGGGTCCATAACTCTTTTTTTTCCCCACACTTTGAACTATTTTTTATTTATATTTTTATTTGATTCCATTGACTAAGGAAAGTCAAGCATTATTGTCTTTTCTTGTTTTAAAATATTTATTGTTGAAAGTATTACGTATGTCCCCCCCATTGACCCCTTCTAGCCCATCCCTGCCCTGCCCCTACTCCAGGCCTTCACCACCCTATTGTAGGTGTCCATGGGTTAGGCATATATGCATGCAAGTTCTTTGGTTAATCACTTCCCACCCACCCACCCTCACCTTCAAAGGGTTCATTACTCTTAAAAAAGAATTATAATGTAAACACATGCAAGCCACACCCAGCTAAAAAAAATAAATAAAATATCACAAATCCAGCTGAAGTGTCCTATTTGTTTTCAGTTGCATTTCCTTACCCTGGCCTCATAACCAAATACTATCCTGAATTTGTACCTATTATTCCCACATGTATTTTCACTCTGAATGGTTATTTTCATAATATTGCTTAGGCTGTTTTAAATTTTGTGCAAACACTGTAACTTAACCCTCTTTGACTTGCTCTGTTTAGCTAATTATGATTTTGAGAATTATTCGTGTTTATACATGTGACATAGTTCACTCAATTCCACTGCTTCATGCTCAATATTGCTTTGGTGAATATAGCACAATTTGTTTACCCATTCTTTCATTGGTGGACGTGTAGATTAGTTACAGTTCTTTGCTGCTGCATTGTTGCAGTGAATTTTTTGTAGGTGCTTCTTTCTGCATATGCAAAATTATTTCTCTGAGGCATACACCCAGAGATAATATTGCTAGGTCAAAGGTTTTATACTTTTAATTTTTCGTTATTATCTTTAAATCTATTTTTGTTGATTTCAGAGAGAAGTGAGAGGGAGAGATGAGAAACATGGATTGGCTTCCTCCTGCATGCCCCCTATTGGGGATTGAGCCAGGAACCTTCCCCCTTCTCCATTGCCCCCCCTCCCACCACCACCACATGTGCCCTGACCCAGAATCAACCAGGACCATAGAATGATGCTTAACCCGCTGAGCCACACCTGGCAAGCTGCACTTTTAATTTTATGTAATATTCCCAAACAGCTCTCCAAATTGGTTTGTCAATTATCCATTCAATTAAGTATTCTGATTGCTCCATATTCTCATCAACTCTTCATATTGTCAAACTTTTCTCCAAACTCATGAGTGTGAAATGATATATTGTCACTTAAATTTGCATTTCCCTGATTACTAGTGATATTGAGCATTATGTCAGATGATTATTGGCCATTTGACTTCCATCTTCCATTAATTTCCTATTGATATCATTGGTCCATTTTCTCATTGATTTGTTGTTTTGTCCTTATCATTCATGCCTTTCTGTGTCTGACTTCCCCAACCAGACTGTGAGCATCTCTGGTTAAGAGTCCTGGTTTCCACCATTCATTCCACTGAATGCTTAATGTGTGCCAGACACTATGGAAGCACTGGAGAGACAGGTCCATGCCTGGAAATACTATTATGTCTTTACAATTCTTTGAGTGTGTCTGGCACATAAAGAGAGATTCTTTGAATGAATGAACAACAAATAAACACAATTCTAAAGAATCTCACAAGTCCTCAAAGTTATTTTGTGTAGCTCTAAAGGGAAGAGTGAGTATAAACAGGTAAAAGCCATTTGGAAAGACTGGGACTCAACCATAATAAAAACTTTCTAATAATCAGATGTGTTCAAAGATAGAGTAGCGAACACCCCATCACTGGAGGTACAGCCTGATTCTACCTAGCAAACCTGTTCTGTAAGGAAGAGAACATTAGATAAGGAGTTGGACTAGTTAGGTTCTCTATGCCCTGAAATTTTATGAAACGCAATGTATCCTTTCAATTAACTTAACATCTCCCTTTAAAAAAAAAATCCCTCATAAACATAGTCAGTAATACTGTAATAACTATACTAGTAATGGTGCTAGATTTATCAAGGGATCACTCAGTAGGTTATATAAAAGTCTAACCACTATGCTGTACACCTGAAACTACCGTATTTTCCGAAATGTAAGACGACTTTTTAACCCAGGAAAATCTTCTCAAAAGTCAGGGGTCATCAATGGAGCCAGACAGAGATCACAAGTGTCTCCAGTCAGCTCCTTTTTGTGCCACATACAGTCTCTGTCCGGACTTTTTAACCCAGGAAAATCTTCTCAAAAGTTGGGGGTTGTCTTATATGCCCAGTCGTCTTATATGCTGGAAAATATGGTAATGTAATAAATGTCAACTATAATGAAATTTTTTTAAGTTAATTAGCAGGAACTCCAAAATTCAGGATTCTGTTTTAAATCATTGAAATTAAATAATATCCTCCCCCCCCCCCAAAAAAAAGAGAAAACTCTTATAATTAGGTGTAAAATGCATATTGGTCAATCTGATATTTTCATATTAAAATGCCTGTAACTGCCCACCAAATGCCACAAATCTGACACTTTCTTATTCATGTGGTTGGTTTCACAAGTCAGTTCCTTTGTAGCCCTTTCGCCTTACATAAGCCTTCACTTTATAACAGAATGGACTCAACCTTTTATTTCACGTAGATGACCTAATGGGTTGCAACATTTTGCTTGAAAAAAGAATGGAAAGATATTTGCTTCCTATTCCAACATTATTCTGTAAGGAACAAAACAACTATTCTGAATCCAGCCCTTCCGTTACCACACATGCATCTGAAAATGTAGAAGCATTAGGCTTGGAATTAGGCTCTCCACTGGTTTCAACACATACATATTCTCCTAGAATTACAGGTTTAAAAACAAGAAGAAACCTTAAAATCCTTTACATTTATTCAAACCAGGCATCTGGTATTAGGCAACACTAAAGAATTGAAGAGCAATCCTCTCTCACCTTCTGAATATCTATCTTATTTGTACATTATAGATTGCAAAATGGCTGCTTAAGCAGTCAGTAAACATTTATTGAATACCTGCTGGGAATGTGATGGTATGCTACAATTAAGACCTGGCATGACCTGTGAGAGACAGAATCTCTACTCTCCAGGATCTTGTAATCTTGGTGAAGAAGTCAAATGCATAGAGAACAAAGACAATATACCAACATGAATGAAAACCAGAGTCTGGCCCACGGTAGACATCAATAAATATGCCTGTAACAAGAAAGCCCAGGAGGATTCCCAGAATTCTGACATGCTCGTTTGGATGAATGGTTAATGCCATTCACTGAGAGAAGGAACTCTAGAAGGGGCAAGATTGAAGGCAGGGAAAGTGGGGAGTAGGAGAAAGGTCATAAACTTGTCTTGGGTATACTGGGGGTGAGATACCATTGAGAGTTGGATATAAGAGTTTACAGCACAGAGGAAATATCTAGAATTGAGATACAAATTTTTAAGTCATTTGCACATAGTTTAAAAATGAGAGGAGAGAGCCTACAGCCATCCTTGGAGAATTCCACCTTTTGTGGCTGGGTAGAAAAGTATGTATCCACAAAGGAGGCAGAGGAGGACAGGTGAATATCACAGAGACAAAAGGGACAAGAGAGGTCAAAAACAGGGCTGAATGCTGCTGAGGGTGCATATGAATGAAATCACCGGGCACGGGGGAGTGGGGAAAGAATGTTGCTGGCTTTGGTTTGAGGTAGCTGGAAAGGAGTTATTGGAGAAGTCAAGGCTTGTGCTGATCCCAGAAAAATGGGGTGGGTGGTGCTCAGACATGGAGGAGAAGGCAACAAGCATTCTCCACGGGAGGGGGCGGGGGGGTCAGCACTATCTAAAAGGCAAGCAACAAAGTAGCAGTTGGGGGGCAATGTGTGTCAGGGTGGAACTTCCCTGTGCAATCACATTCCGGAAGAGGACATTGGAGAGGAAGCCTGGGCCGGAAAGGACTTGGATGTCAGGCAAAGAACTTGGAGATTTTCTCTAACAAAAAGGAGTCATTGGTGGTTTCTGAGCCTAGAAGTGACTATATAAAGCCATGGCAAGTGCTTAGCAGTTATGAGAGATATGATCCTTCTGAGAGACTTCAGACACACAAATTCAAAGAGATATTCAGCAAAGAACAAAATACTCTGGAGTGGGCCACTTTGTTGCACTGTCCTGTGAGCTCACAGATGGGAAATTCTTCACCCTCCAAGGAAAGCACTATTTAGAGGTGTTAGCATAATAATGAACCTCACCTCTCCAAAGGAAAAGTAGAAAACCAGAGCTCCAGACAGGAAGAGGGAAAAGTAGCTACTTTCCTCCTGTAATTTCTGACTTGATGACTTAGAAAAGGTGGGCGGTGGAGGGGGGTGGGGCTGTACTAGATCCATGAAGTTGAGTTGATCTGGTTCCCACAGCAGAACCTTTATCTCTTCTGCCTCCATGACCTTGATTAATTTTACAAGCAAGTCTCTGCTTGCTTTGGTAGATGCAGAGCTTTCTGAGAATTTGGGGGAGTGATTTATATGTGTCTTTTAAAAACAAAATACCATGGTTCTGATTCCTCCTCCTCCTGCCTCCTATCTCTAGCAATGAAATAGAGGAGGGAGGAAACATAAAGGGGTTTGGAATCCTTTCTGGAGACTTACAGGAGGAGAGTGCTAGAGAAATTAACAGAGTTGAGGGCAGAAGAAAAAAGAGACTGCAATGAAGTTGAGTCGTCTCCGTGTGCCTCCCTCCTCTTCCCCACCCAAATGACAATGATAGCAATATATTCCTTCCTTCCATGATTTATTGAGAACTTACTACATGCACAGCAATGACCTAGGCCCTAAAAATTTCCTAATGACCAGCACAGACACCATTCCTGCCCTCATGGAATTTGCCATCTAGGAGGAAAGATAGAGAGAGATTCAAGCAAGCAATCACATAGGTTGATATGCATTTGCAAATATGATGAGTGCAGTGAAGGGCAGCTGCAAGGAACAAAACACAGGACCCACTCTACTCCTAAGGGTGACTTTCCTGAAGACATGTAGATGGAGTTAGGACTGAAGGGTGATTAGGACTTTAAGTAGTCAAACAGCATTAATAAGAGAGTCAGCAGAGCCTGAGGAAAGGCCCTAAGGCCTGAAAGAGCCAAATAGTGCCAGGAATGAGGAAGAAAGGCCTGTCCATCAGAGCAGGAAGGGGAGGTGGTGCCAGGGAGGTCTCCCGGGACCAAACTATTCAGGGTCTAGTTGGTAGTGATTTAGGTGATTATCCTAAAAGCAATGGGCAGCTAAGGAGCGTTTTTAAGGAGGTGGATGGTGATATCAGACAACAATAATTTGAATGGTTGTGCTACCAGCATTACATACACATTTGAAGTTAGGTACTTCTTCATCCTCCTGTCCATAGGATTTATCCTTGACCTGGCCCTGTAGCTTTTCTGGAGTCGGTACATAGATTGACTACTGAAGAAGATGGAGAAAGAGGCAGCCAGCAGATGTTCCCCTGGAATAGCGGCCAAGAGAAAACTGCTTTCAGCAGCTGGCACACACTTAGAAATGTGAGAGTCAGATAAGGACATCTTGGAACAGTTTGGAGGTTAATCTAGCCTGCTTAAGAATGCTATGTATGAGGGAAATACCCAAGATACCCTGTGCAGTGGAAAAAGCCAGGGACATAGCAACAGGAGCAGGATCCAGTGCCCTGAGTAGCTCTACACATTTATAGGGATGCATGAATGTATTACATGGGGAAGAAGCCTAGAAGTCAATACATAAAAAATGTTACCAATAGGTAGCTCTATATATTGGGACAATGGCAATATTTTTATTCTCCTTTATGCCTCACAAGGTTTTCTAAGTGTTTCTCTAGTAAATCTGTGGCAGTCAATGAGTGGACAAGAAGATAGCTGCCTCTGTCTTCCTCGAGATCTTGGCTGGTGTTGGTCCTGCCCCTCCTTGTCCTCAGATTTCCAAACACTCTTGCTCAGCATCTGTTCTGTCCATGGTAAATTGAATGAGAAAACTCAGCTGCTACTGACCTATTTTCTTTCAGGACAACTGCTCTCCACCTTAAGACCTCAAGCTACAGTGTAGGGGGACCAATGACAGAGCTCACTCAGTCATCCCTTCAATCAACCAATAATCATTGAATATCTCCCTCAGTACCAGGGACAGTGATTTAGATAAGAAGAGAAAAGCAGGTCATTACCCACAGAAAGAGACGGAGCCACTGTGGTCCCCTACACCTTACCTTTGTATGTTTTGCCACACATCCCACCTGCCAAGGAAGCCAGTAATTTCATAAAGCTTATATTTTAATGTTTATGTTACTATGATCATTTGGATCTAGAGGTAAGGGCTGGCTTTCAGGATTGGCCAAAGTAAAAAACAGTCATTTATTAGATATAAGTCCCAAATATCCTGGTCCCCACCCACACCATAACTCTTGGAATCTCCATGTAGAGTCCATCTCAAAACAATGCCTTTAACATAGGAAGAATTCAGAAATGTTTCATGGTGTATTTGTTAGGAACTTTTCAATATCTACAAATGATCTTAAGCCAAATATGTGATTCACATAACTAAAAACAAAAAACAAAAAAACCATGCTACAACCGAGTCTCATTGGCCTGGCCTGGGTCACATGTCCATCACTGAGCCAATCACATTATAGAATATATTGATTAGCTAGAATGGGGTCAGATACCAACTCCTGGATCCTGGGGTAGTGGTCAGCCTCCCTTGACAGCTCAGATTGAATGTGGGATAGTGATTGTTCCCCAAGAAGGAATTTGAAATGTTGTTACCATCAGATAAAGGAGTGGGTGTCCATCAGGCAAAATAGATGCCTACAAAGCCAAGGGAATCACTTAGGGCTTTCTCAAAGCATTTGCTTCCAGCTGAGTCCATGGAGGCCACATTGTGTGGGAGGTAGAACACAGGGCACAGAAGAAAGAAACCAGGATCCTGGACTCTCTGGTCCTCCTACCTCTGGTCTATCTTCAGATCCATTTTGTATGGTTCCCATGATGATTCAGCTAAAATGCAAATCTAACCATGTTTCAGCTTGGAATTTTTCATTGTCACACCCACTCCTCTGTCTCCCCACCCCAACCTCATTATCTGCAGGATCAAGTCCAAGGCCTCTAAGTGACATGCAAGGCCCTCTGCCTGCTTTTCAACCTCACTATCATCCCACCAACCCAAGTTCCCTATAGTTTACACTCATACACAAATGCCTATCATTGGAGGAACCCAACTTCCCTATAGTTCATACTCATACACAAACACCAAGTTGAGTCTATTCACATCTTTGCTCAGGCCTCTCTCTGAAGTGTCCCTTTGCCTTTCCTCAACCAGAATTTACCTTGCCAATGAATTTGGCCTAGACATCATCTCTGAGAAGCCGGCCCTTCTATCCTTTCCACGAGTACCATAGTAGCCTAAGCATACCTCTCGCTTTGCACTTGAAGTATTCTAATTACCTATTTGCAATTCTATTCTGACAATAATCATGGCAGGAATCTTGTCTTACTTGTATGTGCGAGCCTCAGGTGCTGGCACTCTCACTGGCCCCAAAACAACGCTGACTAAATGTTTACTGAACTGAACATTTCAGGAATGTGTTCCCTACCATGTATAAAATGAGAATGTTGAACTGTATGAGCTATGAGATCTCTTATAGCTCAGGAAGATTATGGATTCAACTAGCTCTTGTCACTTGGGAGCAAAATCAGAAGAGAATGAGACAGAGAGAATACGTTTTGATTCAGGAGGCAGAAATTCAGAATAAGTCCTAACCAAGAGGAGATACCCTACCCAAATCAGGCAACCAGGAATCATTTATACCTAAGGGGGAATAAGGTTTAGTATGTGTCAAAAAAAAAAATAGAGCTATTTTATCCCCAGGTGGCAAGCTTACCACCTAGAGCACATGAATGTTCACAGAAACGATGTCTAGTATGCACTTGTCACAGAGTAAGCACACAACAACATTGTCAAATTGAATGCCAAAACCCAGCTTTATCTGATTCTCCACCCAGAAGATGAAATGGCATTTGCCTGGTAAGGGGAGAGAGTAAAGGCAACATCTGTTTGTATCCTACACACAGCCATAGACTTTCCTACCTGATTCTCACCATGCCGGTAATTTAGCTGAAAAAACCTCCTAAGGGCTTCTGCTAACCAAGAGGGAAGGATAAAAATTTGAAGATTAAGAATTAAAGTCTCTTAATAGGCCAAAAGCTTAAGAGCAATGGCATAGTCCTTCCAGACTCTGACCCACTTGAAGGTTTGCAGGGAAGACTCATATTAGTGTTATCACCTACTTCTTTAGATTTCTTTGCTTTTCTTTTGAAGTCTGGTAGAGGTTGACTTAGAGGCAGGTTGGATTTATGGTTCATGGAAAAGAAGGACCAAAAAGTCACTATGTCATCATTGTTAGATATAATGACTTTTCCAAGAGCTTCTTCATTTTTCAAAAATTGTATGTCAGTTACTCGAAGAGGGGACATATAAGTTAGTTTATGAATATTACATGTTTGCCCTGGCTGGTTTAGCTCAGTGGATAGAGCATTGGCCTGTGGCCTGAAGGGTCCCCGGTTTGATTTCCAGTCAGGGCCATGGTTGTGTGCTCAATCCCCAGTGGAGAGCATGCAGGAGGCAGCCAATCAATGATTCTCTCTCATCATTGATGTTTCTCTCTCTCTGTCCCTCTCCCTTCCTCTCTGAAATCAGTAAAAATATATCAAAAAAGAAAATCACATTTCTATGGTGATATGAAAATTCTATGGTGAAGTCTCATCAGACAACAGGGGGATGAGAGCATGAGTGGGGGGAGGGATTGGAGGTTATTGGGGGGAAGAGGGCACATTTGTAATACCTTAACCAATAAAGAAATTTTTAAAAAAAAGCATTCAGGCTGTCTTTGCATCAAAATAAAATAATTTTGTTTGATTTCTCTAGCACTGATTTTTCTAGCATTCAAGGGAGAGTTTACTTTCAGGGGCATTACCTCATCATTGCTTGGTTTGTTTTATAAACCCCTTTGAGCTCATGCCAAAAGATGTGTTTTGTCTCATGACCAGAATTTTGGTAATATAAATGCACTTTGCTTCATTTAATTTTTATGTTGGTGATAGTCATCTGTCTTTCCTCCTCTTCTAACTCAGACTTCCTGACAATTTTATGTAGAAAATTAAAGTAATATTCTTCCAGAACCTGAATTGATTTTCCCCAGGTCTCATTTCAGAAATAATAGCAAAGAGAAATAATAGACTCAAAGATCTTGAATTTCACAGATTCCTTCTTTGCAGTCTGACTTGAAGCCATAATATGAATATAGAGTCTGTGTGTGTGTGTGTGTGTGTGTGTGTGTGTTTCTTTCTTTCTCCTCTTCATCTCCCACATTCAAAGAGTAATCACTTCACTATGTCACTCACTGTATGACTTCATTGTTGCTACAAAAATAAAACAGTTCAAGGGCTGTTAATTAAATCATCTGCTATATATATTTTTCCCTTTACAAGTCACTCAGAACCTGGAAACCTTTCCTCCACCAATTCTGCAAGGCAATGCCAAAAGATCTTACTCTCTTAGGCTTTTGAGGTTGAAGGGAACCCTCATGGCGGTGAAGTCCAACAAAATGGAGATGGGTAAGAGGGACAACCATCTGGCTCTACAATCCAGCCCCAGTCTTCAGGTGACAGTTTTATTTGGCCTTATTTATACAAATATTTAAAAAATTATAGTGGCTTACCTTTTGCTTTCTGAGATGCATCTTGTTTGTGGATGGCCTGCAGGATATGCATCTTAAGAAAAACCAGAAGACCCTTCTAGCCACCCCTTGTAGTCCCTGGCTGTGGCCAGTGGGAAAGGTCAGGGTCCCACCATCAGGCTAAACAACTTGGAGGCACCTTAGGAAAGGGTGATGTGGATAAAGTGAAACTATTCTTCTTACCCTCTTCAATGTGTCTATACTTGGATTTTATTTTATTTTATTTATTTTTGCCCCAGTGATGTGCTGGAACTTTACCACTGGACTCCTGGGCTCCCACATAGGTATTCACATTCCATGGGGGTTGTCAAAATCAATGTTCTGTGTGGGGATGACAGCTGAAAACTCCTATTCCACCATCTTGTTGGTGTCACTTTTAGGTGAAAATTTGAGAAACTTTAGATATTTTGTATATAGGATGCCTCCCCCACTTCCCAGAAAATAAATCTTTTTCTATTATCATCATCATGTCAATGTGCATAGTCCCAGCACCTGTATGGGTCACTGGGGATGTTACAATGCAAGGTCAAAAACTTGGTCCATTGTGCTACATAAGCAAGCCAAGTCTCCCATTTTTTGCTGTTTGACTTCAGGTCGATTATCTAACCTCTCTGAGAATGGGAATAATAATGGTGTTTGCTTACCTCATGGAGTCCATATGACAGTTGGGCAGAATAATGCATGTAAAGTGACTGGAGCGTGGTAGGCACTTACAATCATGGGTTTTTTTATTTTTGTCATTGTCATCATCAAAAAAGTCAGTATGATATGTGTTCATCTGGGGGGACTAAAATGTTTACTTTTCCTGACATGAAAAACAATCATCTCACTAAGCAAAATAATTAAATATATTTTTAACTTGTGAGAGGAGTATTCTTCTATAATAAAAAATATTTTAAGACATCAGCAACACTAATTTTTATTTTTAAAAAAACAATTAACCAGAAACTATGCATTTAAAATAATTATTAGTTTGATCTTCTCTGATCCTTAACTTTGGAAAACCTCATCACACCAATATTTCTGTTATTATGCTCTCAGCTTCATTTGTGCCACTAAATATAGTTGAAAGCTATAAGCTACAATTCTTTTTAATATACTCTAAGATTAAGTTTTACTCTATTTAGTCAATGCACATAGTTCAAACAAATGAGTTTTGTGAATGTAGAAAGAGGGAAAGAGAGAAAGGGAGGAGTGGGGAGGGGGAGGGGGAGAGAAGGATGAAAGAAAGTCATTCAAAAGTTTAGTTGAAAAACAAGACATTTACCAGAAGACAGGTTTACTGTAAAAATGGTCTGCTTGTGAAAGATGAGAAAGGCTTCATTACTAAGCAACTTTGGAAAAGCTGTAATGACCGACAGGTTATACCCAGTTAACTAGTCTTTTGTTCTCCGTATATTGCTCAGAACCACAGCTCAAAATGAGGGAGCTTCAAAGAAATCATGAACGTTGAGACTAGATGGACTGCCTGGTTATCAAACTCCAAAATTGTCACTTTTAAACTTGGTTTCACACAGTTTAACATTATAAAGGGAATTTTGGTTATAATACCAAAAAGTCCCCCAGAGGTTCATCTGGAGTCAATCTGTCTTCTCACTTAATTTTATATGTTTTGGTTACCCTGCATATCTAATATGCAAGAAGATATCTAAGTTCTAGTAGCATTTTTTAAACAGTTCAAATATTACAGATTGCACTGGCCAGGTTGTATTTCACGGAAGTTCCAAAACCAGTCATTGCAGACAGCCTGCTTTGGCTTTGCCAGCCTTCTTTCTTCTGGGGGAGGATATTAAATACAAGTCGCCATTCCCCATTCCAGACTCTGAAATAAAATTTCTGGGGTGGAGGTGAGGGGAAGGACTCTACATAACAACAAGCTCCCATGAGATTCTAATGTGCAGTCATGTTCAGAAACACTGCTACAGGACTACAACCAAGACAGCCTTACCAAGGTGACCTTCAAGGACCCTATGGCCTTGACCACCACACATGAGGCCATAAATCTTTTTGTAAAATATATTTTATTATGTGTGGTTTTTTTTTTTACAGAGAGGAAGGGAGAGGGACAGAGAGCTAGAAACATCAATGAGAGAGAAACATCTATCAGCTGCCTCCTGCACACTCCCCACTGGGGATATGCCCGCAACCAAGGTACTTGCCCTTGCCTGGAATCGAACCTGAGACCCCTGAGTCTGCAGGCTGACGCTCTATCCACTGAGCCAAACCAGTTAGGGCAGAGGCCATAAATCATTTAACTAAAGCAAAGAACTCTAAATTAGGAAGGAGGAGGGCAGAGGCAAGAAGATTTCAAGTATCTTATAAGACATCCTCTTTATATCTCTGCTCATTCTTTGAGTTCCAGTTCAGACATTACCTGTGTATGTAAAAACAGCTCTGTCAATATTTTTGAGCATCTCCTGGTTGTGCTAGAGGAGCAACATCAGGCAGCAGAATGGACATAAGTTAACTAACTCTAGCATATGAGTGCTTCTTGGTGGTATCAGCAAAGCGCAGTGGGAGCATGGGGTAGAAACATTGACTCTGATGGGGAAGAAGTGAGGGCATTTCAGAGGAACTCACAAGGTGGACCACAGAAGTTACTTCACTATGCAGAGATACTCAAAGGCAATGAGGCTGTATGAAGTTTTCAGTGTCTTCAATAAATGATGGAAGTCTCTTGGAACCTCACTGTTCTCCAATATAACATAGGGTTAAGCAGCTATTTCAGCTAAAATGACCCAGGAGTGATGGCATCCCAGTGGCAGTGAGCATACCTAGTGCCCAGATCTTGGTTTCTAACACCATTCTCCAAAAAGGAATCAGCTACTTGGAGAAATGACTAGTTCTAGAACTGGGGCAGGGAATATACGCGATGAGCCTGTTGAAGGCACACACAAGCCAAATGAAAGAGCTCTCTGCAGCCAAAGCCACAACAATGTGAGGAATAAATAACGTAGTATTGAATTTGAACCCAAAGTATAAGATATTCATAAGTCCACACTGATATGAATAATGATGGAACGAATAAATACATGGAGGGGGGGATAAAATCTCCCATGCAGATGAATTCCAAATAATTTATGTAGTTGTTCTCAAGAAGGAAGAGTGTAACTCCCCACTCCTTAAATGTGGGCTGTGTACAGTGACTTCCTTCCAAAGAGTACAGTGAGGAAAGAAACAGAGAACAATATGGTGGGTAAACCTGACAAACTACCTTGGCCAGATGATCAAAGTCAATGTCATCAGTGACAAGCCATCTCTGTCATAGGCACGCTTGCCTGAGAAAGGCAATTCTTCTCTATGGTCTTCCACCTAGAAATGTGTAACCATGAGGAAAAATCGCATTTGAGGGACATTCTACAAAATCCCTGACCCACATTCCTCAAAATTGTGAAGATCCTAAAAAAAAAAAAGGAAAAGCTGAAAACCCATCACAGCCAAGGGAAACCTAACAAGGCATAACTCAATGTCACATGCCTTCCTGGCTGGGATCCTGACACAGAGTACAGCGGGGGAAAACAGGCTAAGAAAACCTGGATAAAGTATGGACTTCAATAATACCATGGTCTCAATTCTATGTCAAAAGTGCCACACGAAAGCAAAATATAAATAAAAGAGGAAAACTGGGTGTGGGGCTAAATCTATTCTAAAATTAAAAATTTGATTCAAAAAGTATTTCATACTTTTTGCCAGCCTAGTATGGGTGACATGCATATTAACTGACGTGAACTTTCTAAACTGATGCACACCACAAGTGTAAAAGGGGTTTAAGTATTACTTAATTTAAATAAAATTTTAGAATTTTGAAAATTCCTTTTATTTTAAATTACTTTAAAATCAGTCTCAGTGTGAGGTTGGGTAGAGACTGATTATGCAGGCTATGACCACACTATGAAAAGCCCCAGAAGCTGTGTCAAACATTTTGGATTTGATTCTGGAGATAATGGACCATTAAAGATTTCTTCATAGAAGAGGAGTGTGATTAGATCTGAATTTCTGGTCTGGCAATAGAAGAGGGAGACTAGAATTGCGGAAACCATAGAAATCTGGGCAGAGATGCCCAGGATGGAGTGGAAGTGGTACAAGAGAAATCAAGGTGTGGGACCTGATCCCCTCTGACTAAGGTGATTTCCCGCTCCGGACCCCAAATCAGTAACCCTCCAACCCAGACTTTTCAAGGACAGTGTTAATCTGATGTTATTTTAATATTCTTAGTAAAAGTGACTCCTTATTGAATCATTATATGTGAATTTGTATACCTTGCTAAAACTCTTACAAAAACATAAATCACACGGACATCTTTTGTCATCCCATGTATCTGATTTGGGTTTGAGGAAGTTTCATCGTTCTCATGGCAGCCTAGCACATATCAGTGGTCAATTACTCAGCTTCACCTTCCTTCTCTATAACATGGGCATCATGATAGTACCTACCGTATAGGTTGTTGTGAGGAATAAACAAGAGAACCAATGTGCAAGCATGTGGCTCATTGCCTGGCACATAGCAAGCACATGGCAAATGGTAGCTATTATCAACAGTGGTGGTAGAAGTAATAGGCCTACTTGACATTGCTCAAGAGAATTATGATGTATAGTAAGATAGATAAATCACTGCTGCTACTCATCCTGGAGCACTCCATATATTTGTCCCGATCAGATGCAAATAGATATTGCTAATAAGTATCAAAAGTGGGGACATCATTTACATTGAGGCTCATAAGTAAAACTACTATTTTTGTCCTCTGTCTACTTTATCTTAATGCATAGTAAGCATACTCAAACATCTCGTGTTGTTGTTTTTTTTAATCCTCACCTGAGGATATCTTTTTGTTTTTGTTTTTTATTTTATTGTTTAAAGTATTACAAATAGTAGTACATATGTCTCCTTTTTTTCCCCCTTGATCTTCCCCCATCCTCCCCTACCCCCCCGCACATGCCTTCACCCCACCCCCCAGTGTCTTACGTCCATTGGTTATGCTTATATGCATGCATACAAGTCCTTCAGTTGATCTCTTACCCCTCCACACACCCTCCCCAGCCTCCCTGCTGTAATTTGACCATCTGTTCAATGCTTCTCTGCCTCTGTATTTATCTTTTTGTTCATCAGGTTATAATGTCCTTTATTATATGTAAATGAGTGAAATCATGTGGTATTTTTCTTTCTCTGACTGGATTATTTCACTTAACATAATGCTGTCCAGTTCCATCCATGCTGTTGCAAATGGTAAGAATTCCTTCTTTTTTTATAGCAGCGTAGTATTCCATTGTGTAGATGTACCATAGTTTTCTAATCCACTCATCTGCTGATGGGCAGTTAGGCTGTTTCCAAATCTTAGCAATTGATGATTTTTTTTTTTTTTTTTAGAGAAAGAAGAAAGGAGAGAGTGAAACATTGATGTGAGAAAGCATCTATCAGTTGCCTCCCGTATGCTCCCCAACCAGAGCCCGAACTAGGTGTGTGCCCTGACCAGGAACCAAACCCACAATCTCTTGGTGCTTGGGATGATGTTTCAACCAACTGCGCCACCCAACAAGGGCAAACATCTACTCTTCACAGTGTTATCATGCCATACTTCTTCCAACTGGCAGTCCTACACTTGTTCTATTCAGTTTCAGGTGCAATGAAGGGCAATTGCCTATCTATTTGAAATGTACACACAAACACACACACGCAAAGTTAATTTTTGTGTACTCCACAGTGCCTATTTTTATGTCAGATTATCCCAAACATACCGTCCAAATTTCATCAAAGCCTACCCAGCTGTTTCCTGTAATGTGATGACAGGCAAGCTGACAGAAACTTAATTTTACGAGCGTAGATTGTGAAGGTTTTTCTGTGGCCTGCTGTTAATCTGTTACTAAGCTGTCAGCAGCAGCGGAGGGCAGGACCTGTCCCACCCAGGCTAGGCCTGCAGCTGGTCCTCACTGGAAGGTGCTCGTCACTGCCCGGAGGAACCTCCAGGAAGCCATGTCTCTTCCTAGGAGTTCTGTGCAGAGAGGCAGAGCACCACAAAAGCAAACTTTCTGAAACCACAGTTTTACTGGGGTTCACTCTCCTCATGAAACTTGAATGCATTAGTCACTTCTAACAATTCCATTAATTTTTTTTAAAGAAATGGGGCTATTTCCTTCCCTACTCTACCATTACAGGAATCTCTCTGCAGATTTTTTTAAGGCAATAATTATCTATTAATGAGTAATTTCACTGTCTATATTTAGCACAAAGAAAGTTTTATTTTTAGGTCATTGCAGGCATGTTCTCAGAAACAGTGCAAGTTGGGAATAGCCAACAGAAGACAAATGAGTGTCAGAGATTTGTTTCCCTTTTAGACCCGAGGAATTTTTCCCCAAGAATCAGGTGTCAGAGAACAGACAATAGGAACTCGTTTCCTCGTCAACAAAATGGGCATTGCATATTTACCTTACAGAGATTTGGTGGGGAATAAACAAGATAGCAAATTTAAAAGCACTTAGCTTCATTCTCAGCATTGTTGGTCGACCTATCAGCCACCACCCTCATTCCCTCTCCCCTGCTGGACAGCCTCATGGCTGGTCCCCTACTTTTAGGCTCCTCCCTCTAACCTCCCAGTTTGCTCTTGGCCTTCCTAAAACTCAGCTCAGAGGTGTCTTTCTCCACCTTGTAATCTTTTTGGACTTCCTTCAGCCGTGGTCTAGCATTCTTGGCCTCTATTACTATAAACTACATTCCACACTTCGGGAGTTTGTACCCACTATTTGCCTGTGCAATGACAAAAGTTTCCCATATGTACCCTCCCACAGAGAAAGAATATATAGGTTAAATGAGTTGATTTGTCTAAAGTCATTAGATGAGTGCCTGGAACATTTAGTATTGTATTGATAGCTATTTTGTTATTTTGAAATATTCTAAGCATACAGAAAAGTTTAGTGTATAAAGTATCAAATGGTCTTGCCCCTACCGCTCGATTTTATAACATTATAATATTATGTCATATTTTAAGCATCAAAACATTACAGATATTAAAGAGTCAAAAGCCCTCTCTGTATTCTTCCTACCTCCTATTCTTATCCCTCCATCCATTGCATAGTCCCAAATTTGGGCTTAATCATGCTCTTATATTTTTATCTTGTATTCTAAAATTTTATTTAAGTGGTATAATACTACAGCATCTTTTTCAAATTGCACTTTCCACTTTCAGCCAATATTATGTTTTTTATATTCATCTATGTTGAAATATGTAACTTTAATTCAAAAATTAATTTTTAAAAATTCATTTTTTGTTAATGTGTTGTATTTCATTATATGAATGTTATTTGATTTATTCATTTCACTTTTGAGAGACATTTATATTGCTTCCAACCTTAGAGATAGAAGACATCTCAGAGGTCACTGGGCAGATGTGAAAATGAAGCTACAGAAAGACAGATTTGGCTGAAGTCATACAGAAGATAGTGAGGTCAGGACTTCAAAGGATATTATAGGCCCTGCTGGGCGGTGCAGTCTGTTAAAGTGTGGTCCCATGCACCAAAATTGCCTGTTTGATTCCAGGTTGGGGCATAGACAAGAGGCAACACATGAATGCATGGATAGGTGGAATGCATGGATAGGTAGAATGCATGGATAGGTAGAATGCATGGATAAGTGGAATGCATGGATAGGTGGAATGCATGGATAGGTGGAGTGGCAAATCAATGTTTCTCTCTTTCTCTTTCTCCTTCACTTTCTTCTATTTCTCTTCACTCTCTCTCTCTCTCCCTCTCCCTCCCTCCCTTCCATCTTTTCTCTTTCTAAAATCATTTTTTAAAAATAAGACAGAGAGAGAAAAAGAGATTATAATAGCCTCAAATAGTCCATTTTTGTCTGCTCAACAGACTTTTCTCATTTTTTTTCAGATTTCTTTGAGGAACTCATTCCTCATTCCATGAGAGCCTATTAGGATTATCCCCTGACCAACTAGCAAGAAAGCCTATGACTTAGCCTTTGTCAATCACAGTACTACCTTCCTTATTGGTTGGAATATGCCATGATTGGTTCAGGCAAAATAATGTGATTTAAGCTGAGCCAATCAGAACACTGTAACTTTGCTGAGCTGGAGAAAACTAGAAACCAGACCTAGGGTTTTCAAAAAAATATCTGCCCTGCCCTATGAGGAGAATCTACATCCAGCAGAGAGAATAAAGCCAACATAAAAAGAGAAGCAGAGACAAACAGAGGTGAGAGAGAAGATAAAGATATAAAGAGGCTTGTTTAAGCTCCTGGATGCAGCCTTCCTAAACTTCTCACTTTTGAAAGCTGATAAATACCTGTCCTTTCCTTTGTTTTTAGCTAAACTAGTTTGGTTTGGGTTTCTAGAACTTGCAACAACAAAGAGTCCTGACTCTGATTTTACTCTTCTTTCTGCTCTGTCACAACGGCACCCACTGATATTAAATAAGTAGAGAATTGAGAATGATGATCTCTACACCAAAGTTGGGCTTAAAAAACAGCACGACTGTGGTTGAAGTTATAATGTGGCATTTCCTTCTCATAGCTGTCTCACCCTGACCTGACATACATGCATTCAGTATGTATTTATCATGTTCTTACTGTGTGCCAGATGGGAACTATATGATGAGACTAGCACAAAGGACACAGAGATAATGGAATAGTTTTCTAAGTGCTTTATATGAAGTGGTACGATATTAATTCTAAATCGACTGCCATTAGTAATCAATGCATATTTTAATCCCTAGAGAAATGACTAAAAAACTAATAAAGGAATTAAATGTAATATTAAAAATGACTTAATTAGCCTAACAAGAAATAAAAGAGAATAGAGAATGGAGAAAGACAGATAGAAAACAAATAGCAAGACTGTAGATGTAAGCCTGACCTTATCAACAATTGCATTAAGTATAAATAGACTTGCCTAGCTGGCATGGTTCCGTGGTTGAACATCAACCTATGAAATAGGAGCTCATGCTCTGATTCCCAGTCAGGGCACATGCCCGGGTTGCAGGCTTGATCCCCAGTAAGGAGTATGCAAGAGGCAGCTGATCAATGATTCTCTCTCATCCCTCTTCCTTCTTCTCTGAAATAAATAAAAAATTATTTTAAATAAACTAAACCTGCAATTAAGAGGCAGTGATTTTTTATACTGGATGCAAAAGCAAGGCATAACTATTTGCTATCTATAACCCATACACCTTAAATATAAAGTTAGGTTGAAAGCAGAGGATGGGTAAAATATACCTTGCAATCTGAGCCAAAGGAAGCTAATGTGGCTATATAATAGCAAACAAAAATGTCTTAATAAGGAATAATAGCAGAAATAAAGATAAACATTTTATAATAATAAAAGGTCATTTCATTAGGAAGATATAGCAATTATAAATATGTATTAACTTAAAAACAGGTTTAAAATACATGAAGCAAAAACTAATAGAGCTAAGTGGAGAATTTGAAATTATGATTAACCTTCCTTTTACTTACTAATTGATAAAACAAGTAAACAAGTAGACAGTAATTGATAGAGCAAGTGGAGTATATAGAATATCCAAACACTGTCAGTCACCTTGATCTCAATGATATTTATAGACCACATGAAATCATTGCAGAATATACATTATATTCAAGAGCACATGAACCATTTACCAGGATACATCATATCCTGAACTATGAACGAACTCAAAAAATTTTAAAAGACTGAAGTAAAAGTATATTATTCAACCACCATGAAATTAAGTTTGAACTTAATAGTAATAGGATATCTAGAAAATATTCAAATATTTTAGAACTAAATAATTCATTTTTAAGTAACACATGGACCAAAGAAGAGATTACAAGGAAAATTATGTTTTAAAATAAATGCTAGAGAAAATACAGCACATCAAGATGTGTGGGATATGGCTAGAGCTATAGTTAGTGGAAAATCAATGAACTTAAATGCTTATATTAGAAAGAAAAAAAGGGAAAAATTCAGTGATCTATGTTTCTGCCTTAAAAAACTAGAGAGAAGAGAGCAAATTAATTTCTAAATAAATAGAAAAAATATAAAAACAAAATCCAATGACATAAAATAAGAAAAAAAATAGAAAAAAATTAACAAAACAAGAGCTTATTCTTTGAAAACATCAGTAAAATTAATAAACTCCTAGCAAGACTGAGGAAGAAAGAATAAGAACACAGGTTATAAATATCAGGAATGAAAGAGGACATGTGATTACAGATCCTATAGACATTAAAAGGGTAATAGGAAATATTACAAACTACTTTATGCCCATAAAGTTTAACAACTTGGATTAATTGGGCAAATTCCTTGACAGACATTACCCAATAAAATTCAAGTAGGTTCTTTAACTTTATTGTTGATACTATTGCAAATATCCCAATTCCACCCCACTTCTTTGCCCACCTCTACTCAGTCCCAGCCCGTTCTTCCCCTTGGCCATCACCACACTGTTGTCTGTGTCCATGGGCTATGCATATATGTTCTTTGGCTAATCCATTCACCTTCTTTCATCTAATGCCTTCTTCCCCCTCCCCTTTGACAGCCCTCAGCCTGTTCCATGTACTAGTATCCATTCCTCTGTTTCTATTTTGTTTGTCAGATTATTTTGTCCATAAGTGAGATTGAGGAAAGTGATGATGATTCTAAAATGTAGATAGAACTGCAAAGAAACTAAAACTGCCAAAATAATTTTGTGCTAGAAGAATGAATTTGGAGGACTCATTACCTAATTTCAAGACTTACTGTGAGGCTGCAGTAATCAAGACTCAGTGACACCAGCATAAGTATTAACAAATAGAGCAATGAATCAGAATATAGACCTGCACATATTCTTCGGTTGATTTTCGACAAAATAAACTAAGGCAATTTATTGGAGCAAATAAAATATTTTCAATGATTTGTTCTGGAAAAACAGGGGTGGGGGGTTGGACAATAAAAATACAAGCCTTTGCAATATTTGCAAGTCACATGTCTGATGAAAGATCTTTTACAGAATTTATAAAGAGTTCTCAGAACTTAGCAATAAGTAAGCAACAACCCAATAAAAAAGAATAAATATTTGAGTACTCACTTCACAAAAGAAGATCTATGGCAAATAAGACATGAGAAGTTGCTAAATGTTATGTCATTAGAAAAATACAAATTACAACCACAATGGGATCTTAGTATATAGTCCTATTAGAAAGTCTAAAATAAAAAATCTGGCCATGCCAAATATTGACAAAGATGTGGATCAACTGGCATTCTTATACATTTATGGTGGGAATGCAATATGATACTTAGTGACACAGCCATTCTATTAAACATGCACTTGTCACATGGCCCAGCAATGTTACTCCTAGATGGTTACTCATGTAAATGAAATCCTATGTTTACACAAAAACCTGTTATTGAACATGTACAGCAGCTTTATTTGTTTTGTTTTTTGTTTCGTTTTTTAAATCCTCATCTGTGGATATTGTTCCATTGATTTTTAGAGAGAAGAGAGAGGAAAAGACAGAGAGAAATATTAGTGTAAGAGAAACACATCCATTGGTTGCCTCCAGCACTCACCCCACCAGCGCCCAAGTCAGGGAGGAGACTGCAACCAAAGTACCTGCCCTTGCCTGGAATCGAACCTGGGACCCTTCAGTCCACAAGCTGATGCTCTATCCACTGAACAAAACCAGCTAGGGCCAGCAGCTTTATTCGTAATTGCTAAAACTGGAAGCAACCAAATGCCCTCAACTGGGGAAGAAATAAACAAACTATGATATTTCTATATAGTAGAATATTACTTAGCAATTAAAAGTACCCCCTCACACCTGTCAGAATGGCTATCATCAATAAATCAACAAACATCAAGTGTTGACAAAGATGTGGAGAAAAAGGAATCCCTGTGCACTGTTGGTGGGAATGCAGACTGCTGCAGGCACTGTGGAAAACAGTATGGAGTTTCTCAAAAATTTAAAAATGGAACTACCTTTTGATACAGTGATCTTACTTCTGGGAATATATCCTAAGAGCTCTGACACACCAACCAGAAAGACTATATGAACTTCTCTGTTCATAGCAGCATTATTTACAATAGCCAAAATCAGTAGGTGAGTGGATAAAAAAGCCATGGTACATTTACACAATGGAATAATATGTGGCTATAAAAAAGGAAGATCTCTTACTTTTATTGACAGCATAGGTGGACCTGGAGATTATGATGTCAGGTGAAATAAGCCCGATAGAGAAGTATAAATACCATATGATCTCATTTATATGTGGAATCTAATGAACAAAATATTCTGACAGACAAAATAGAGCCAGAGGCTTGGATCCATGGAACATACTGACAGAGGTCAGAGGGGAGGGGAATGGAGGTGACTGGGTGAAAGGTGAAGAGATTAGCCAAGGAACATGTATGTATAACCCATAGACAGGCAATGTATAACCATAGACAGACTACAGTGTGGTGATGGCCAGAGGCTTGGGGGTTAGAGGGGAGCATGGGGCTGAGTAGAGGTAAAGGGGTGGCAATAAGGAACATCTATAATAATGTCAACAATTTAAAAAAAAGTAATGAACTACTGATACATGCAACAATATGGGCAGATTTCAAAGGTCTTATTCTAAATGAATCATGCCAGACACCAAAAGCATTTTATGTTTTTTTAACTAATGCTGTATCTTGAACCTCTTTGTTAATCCCTCCCTAGAAATCAACCATAAAATGTCCCATTTATTAATGTGCTATAAATTTACAATCTTTTGCTGTTACAAACAATGCTATAATGAATAACTTTTTGCATAGGCCCTTCACACATGTACTAGTACAACTGTAGGATAAATTCTTACCAGTGGAATGTCTGAGATAAAGGATATGTGCATTGCTAATTGGTATTGTCAAATTGTCTTCCCTGTGAGTTTACCAGTTTACATGTCCACCAGAAATGAATAACAGGGCTTATTTCCCAGCAGCTTTACCATGAATAAAGAAGGGATCAACCACTTGGATTTGTGTCAATACCATAAGTAGAAAATAGTGTCTGATGTACTCTTAAAGTGAAATCGGGGAATCTACTCTAATAAAAGAGTAATATGGAAATTAACCGTCTCTCTGAGATGCCTAAGCCACACCCACAAGCCAAGCCATGCCCACTAGCCAATCAGAGCAATTGTATGCAAATTAACCCAGCCAAGATGGAGGCCAGCAGCCACGGAGGGCGGTGGCGGGTGCGGCATGGGCAGCAACGGGTGGCGGCGCAGGCGGTGGCCGGCTGGGCTCAGGCTGAGGAGGAGGCAGAGCCAGAGATTGGGACTCTGGAGGCAGCACCCAGCTGCCTCACCCAGCCCCTCACCCAGGCTAACAAGGCACCCCAGTAGGGACCTGAACCCTGACTGGGCTGTGGGCAGTCTGAAAACAGCCCTCAACCCCTCACCCAGGCTGGCCCCATGGGGTGAGGGTCCCCACTGGGGGGCTTGGCCAGCCTGCAAACAGCCATCAACCCCTCACCCAGGCTAGCCAGGCACACCAGCAGGTGGACATCCCCCGAGGGGTCCCAGACTGCAAGAGGGTACAGGCCAGGCTGAGGGACCCCCCAAGGGCACAAATTTTTGTGCACCAGGCCCCTAGTTTGTTATAAGTTCAGATTATATATATATATATATATATATATATATATATATATGCCTTTTTTGTGAATTCTCTTTACCTATTCTTGCCCATTCTTCTATATACTTGTTGGTCTTTTTCTTATTAATTCCAAGTCACTCCTTATATATGAGAGATAAATACTGTGTAATACAAATTGCAACTAGTTTTCCCAGGGTCATTTGTATATTGTTTCTGCTTATGCAAAATTATTTTAATTTTTACATATTTTCATTTAATTAATCTTTTATTTTATGGCTTTGAGATTTGAGTCTCAATTAGAAAGGACTTCACTTTTTTTAAGTTGACTATTTTATTGTACACTAGATCATAGTAAAAGAGAGAGAGAGAGAGAGAGAGAGAGAGAGAGAGAGAGAGAGATTGACAATTTCAATGTAAAAATGGAAGCCTTGGTAGTTTTAAAAGAAAAGACAGATGCTTCTTGACTTGAATCAACTCTTATTTTAATTGATACATTTTGCAAGTTTTGGGACACACACAACTCTACATTGGACACAGAGAAGGAACTTTGCTCATCTCTCCTAAAGTCATTCTACTTTGTCTGTTGCACTGGCAGAAACATTTACCCATCCGCCTCACCAACTATTTCTCATTCTGGCTGTGGGCCAGACATTTTTTTCTCTTTAAGTTGGTACTTTTGTTTCTTTTCTTGTTGTTTTGGTTTTGGTTTCCAAGTGAGTAAGAAAAACAAGCTGTTGTCAACCACAATGACGCAGAGACCCTTATCATTGCCTCTATCTGCCTAAGGAGCAATTCATGGGAATTAAATGGTTCATTCGTTCACTCATCCAACAAATAAATGTATTCAGTATTATTAAATGAAAGGCAACCTGCTCAGTGCTAAGCAGGCATGGTGAAAAAAAGCAAACAAAATTACTACCCTCCTGATGCTTATATTCTAGCAAGAAGGGTAGATCCTAAACATATGATAAAAGGTAAGTGCCAGGAAAATGTCTAGGGTGTTGTGAGAGCTTATAATAGATAGGGATGGACTCCCTGAAGAAGTCTCTTTTGAAGTGAACTCTGAAGGATGAACAGGAACTGCGTAAGATATGGTGCAGTGTAGGAACTGAAAGAAATGTGAGGTGACTGTTGGAGGAGGACAATAGCACACAGTCACGTGGGTGCTGTGGTCAGTTGGGTTCCCTGTTCTTGGGATGACCAGCCAGTGAGGGAAGAGGAGAAGTGGGAGTGGATGAGGGAGAAGATGGGCCGTGGTACCACCCTAAAGAGACCTCAGGCAGCCGAACAGAGAGCTCTGAACTGAGAGGGCCCTTCTCAGTTTAGACAAAGGGGACAGGCTTTCTTGTGCCCATTATGAACAGCCAGGGCTGACAGGGGTGGGCTGTCAGGCAGCCACACTCCAAGAGCTGGAAGGATAGTCCTTCTGTCCTGAAAGGTAATCTGGGATGCAAAGCACAGGACCTACAATAGGAGTCAAATCCTCTGGATGTGACTCAGTGGTTGAGCAATGACCTATGAACCAGGAGGTCATGGTTCGATTCCTACTCAGGGCACATGCCCAGGTTGTGGGCTCAGTCTTGTGTGGGGTGTGCAGGAGGCAGCCAATCAATGATTCCCTTACTCCCTCTCCCTTCCTCTCTGAAATCAATAAAAATATATATATTTTTAATCCTCTGGACTGGGAGAAGAAGGAGAAATAAGGGGAAAATGGGAGATATCTGTAATACTATCAACAATAAAAATATATATTTACAAAAAATTCTATGGGCCTGTTAAGTCATGCACTGGAGTGGGGTCCTTCAGCCCGGCCAGCCCCTCATCACAGTCTGGGAGTGTTCAGGGGCAGGAGGCAACCTGGTGATCAGGGGAAGGCGATGCCCCCATCAGACCTCTCTGCTGCTTCCACTTTTGGCAGCACAAGCCTCAGCCAGCCCTGGTTACCTGAACCTTGGTGGCCCTGGGCAGCTGGGCAGCCACCATCCCAGGCTAGCCTGTGCCTTGGGCCGGCCCAGAGTGGCTGGGGTGCTGAGGGGACTGGGGGACTCCAGAGGCAGGCATGTGAAGTGGCCAGACCCATCTGGGGGTGGGACTGGCTATTCCGCATGACTGCCACTCTGGCAAGGCTGAGGGGACTTGGCGCCACCATCTTGTGGCTGTGGGGGCCGCCATCTTTGAGGGTGTGAGAGTCAATTAGCATATTCCATCCTTATTGGCTGTGGGTGCTGCCATCTTGTGATGGTCAATTAGCATATTCCCTTTTTATTAGATAGGATTGGTGATGGTAGAATGTGATAAGTGCCACAACAGAAGAATGAAAAAATGTCCTGGGAGAGGATGGCAGTGAGATGCCCAAGAGCTAGGGAAGGCTAAGACTTCATGCTTTCACTCCCTTGTTCATTACACAACATTTATGGAGTCATCTTCCCAGGCATCACTTTCATTCACTCCCTGTTGTGCATACGAATGTGTTTAGTGAATACGAAAGAAGTATCAGATGGCATTCCTCCTCATTCTAGAGTAATTCATGGCCTAAAGTAAGAGATTCCCTCCTCTTGTTAAACCTAAACTAAGTAATTATTTATTTTAAAAGACTTGGATGAAAGATTCTGAACTCTAAAAGACAAATCATTCAAAAGTATTTTCAATAAAATCTTTTTTTTATTTTCTACTAACCAAAATATTAAGTAATAATTAGATATTGTTCATACTATTTCTCCCATTCTGCTTAAAAGCTTCTTTCTTGAATTGTTTGAAATGCCCAAACAAGACCATATCCTATTTTAGGAAGCACAGATAGAGCAGTCCAGTGAAGATGGGAGTTGGGGGTGGGACATGCCTCTGTCTTTTGTATCCAAAATGGTTTTTATAGAAAAAAATATAAAGATATTAAAAAGCATCTCATTCTTTCCTTTCCACCTCTCATTGTAATTAGTGTAAATTACACAAAACAGCAGAATTGCCCAATTGTTGCATTACCACGCAGTCCAAAGCTCCATCTTTGTCTATGTGAAAGAGGGATTATCATGTGTCTGTGGCCAGGAAGACTTACAGAACATGCAAAGCAAGGTTGTCTGAGGACACGGGCTTCTGCCCAAAAAGAAATTTGACTCCAGTGGCAGAAACAGGAGTAACTAGAAAGTCATTCCAGCCAATGGTGAGTAGATGAACTATCTATTCTCCTTCCCCCACTTATGAATGTGCAGGCAGAAACATTAGAGAATAAGCAGAAATAGCAGGAGCTAAAAAGGCATGAAGACCGATATGAAAGATAAATTTACATTTGAGCCGAAAGTCTAGACAAGCAGAAGCTATGAGATCGCTCATTGGGCCGGGAACACATATTCTAAGACCACTCATTAATCCTATGGATCTCAGTTTAAACATCAGGTTCTTAAAGAAAAGCCCCCAACCAACCTTTTCATCACACTACCCCACTCCACTCAGACCCACAGAATTAGACACTTGGTTTTCTTCACTGACTGTATTAAACTTAGCTGTATTCTTCTGCTTTGTTCTAGCTTATTTAGATAGAAAACAGACTCCAATTGATATTTTACTAATTGTATAATAATATTTTCAAAATATTGGATTTTTAAATATATATTTTTATTGATTTTTAAAGAGAGAGAGAGATAGAAACATTGATGAGAGAGACATCAATCGGCTGCCTTCGGCACAATCCCCACTGGGGACGAGCCTTCAATCCAGGCATGTGCCCCGACTGGGAGTTGAACCGGAGACCTCTTGGTGATGGATCGATGTTCAACCAATGAGCCACACAGGCTGGGCCAAAATACTGGAATTTTTTAAATGTTGATACTATACATGCCTTTCCTCTTTGGGAGTGAGATAAACATATTGAACATTACGTTCAAATAAATAAGTAAAAAATCTTTCTTCTCTTCAGCAATGCTGCACATCATATTTTGCATGATTAGTTTAGATACCCTGCCTATTGAACTGTCTGGTTTCTCTGTACTTATCGAAAGAATAAGGATTTTCCTTAAGGAAGAAGCAGAGCATTGCTTTGAAGCAAGGTGCTATGGACCAAATAATTCTTTGTTGTTGTGGGCTGTCCTGTATACTGTAGGATATTTAGCAGCATCTCTGGCCTCTGCCCACTAAATGCCAGAAGTGTGCATCCAGCCCCAGGTATAACAATAAGAAATGTTTCCAAGCATTATCACATGTCCCTGTGGGGGCAAAGCCCCCCCGCTGAGGACCACTGGCTTAGAGGGTGACAGAGGCCACCAGACAGAGACTGTTTCCTTACCCTTCCAGAAAGCAGACTAGATGAGGCAAGGCCATCATTGCCTTTTGGGTTATATATTTTTCCAATCACCAATTTGTTCTCCTTAAACCACATTAGACAAAGTACAAAAATGCTTCATGGACTCCCATACTTTGGTAAAAACTGGAACAAAAAATATCTTTCTGAAATCCATACAGTAGAGAGAATGCTGGATGGTGACCCAGTTAGACTAGCAGTTTGCCTCTTATTACTATGGGGTATCCCTAGTTCCACAGTTGTATAGTAGGATACAAAAGTCACACATATCAGTAAATGGTTGGAAGAACCAAATCAAAAGGAACCCCATTTTGTTTTCCATAAATGCCAAAGGCAGACCAAGAAATACCTGTCAGTTTTTCCCCCCTCTCTCTTCAGGAAGGAGTGGGAGGCAGAACAAAGAATAGTCATGGGTCCAGTCTTTGAAATCTAACAAGCCAGGGTGGGAATACCATCTAACAGGTGTGTAGGTGGTATTCCAACCAGGACATATAATTTATCTGAGCCGCTCTTCACTCACCAATAAAATAGTCATAGCAATGGTGCCATACATTGTGCATATATTGTAGGATATATGCAAGGCACTTTGTACGACAAGTGTCCAACATAGAGTAAGCACCCATAAATTATGTTTGCCATTGATGTCATCATTTTTAATAAAAGCAGAAAATACCATGTGCTGTCTGACTAATGCGAACAATATTTGGGAGCAGAATTTCCTTGGGGTCCTTAAACCAGACCTTAAATGGGAATTTCCATTTAAATAGCTTTGCTTAAAGCCAGCAGCACTGACATGTCAGAAAGAGTAGTTCTTTATCAGGCTTTGACAGCAATAACTGTGTCTTATTTATATCTATATTCAAAGCACCGAACACAATGCATGGCCAAAGTGGATACATTCATTTCTATGTTTGATAGGTTAAATTTTTTTTGCAGCATCGAGGTGCCAGAAATAGTTCTAGGAGCTGAGAGAAGGAACAATGATCAACAAAAAGAGATGCAGTCATGGCCTTCATGGACATTACAGTCCTACTGTACAGACTGCAAATCAAAGCTCATTGGGGACAGGCACATATCAGGAAAGCAATTGGTCTGTCTATTTTTTTCCCCATTTCTGGTAGACATTTAGTTATCGAGAAATAGTTCTCCACTTTAAGAGCACCACCCTTGCAAGAATGATGGTAATGACTGAGCTTTACTGTCTTCCGATGAATTCTGAGTGGGGTAGTGTAGCATGCCATCATCTCAATTTTAGAGAGACGGTAGGGAGGGGTGGGAAGTGCAGTGACCTACAGAAGAGAGTGTCACCAGTGAACAATACAGCTGGCATATTCTCCAATAGTTTTGATATTTCTTGCTGTCCAAGGAGAGCTAGTTTTTGACAGTGGAGTGCTTGTATGAACAGAAGATGGTGGGTAGATGCAAGGGATATGGGCAACGTACAGCATGATTCCAAGGAGACTGTAAGGAGATTCCCTAAGTTCCTGAGCTCACAAGTCTCAGCCAGCTACCTGACAGTGTAGGTGATGTCATACAACAGGGAGATAGACAATGACTGAGCTAGCTCTTTATAAAGACTTTTTAAAAAAATATTCACCCGTATTCTAGAGATTGGGTTTGGGAAAGGGGTACTTTTTCACTCAATCAACTTAAGTAGACTTTCAGAAAATTTCCCTCTTGATCATTTCAGACATCTTGTTCCTACTGGAAGAAGCCAATGGGATTAACCATCACTCGCCTAGATCAAACCTTAGTCCTTCTAGAATGGTCCATCATCTATAGGACTTGTTAAATGGCTGGGAATGATCTGGCTATGACTATTAGCATCTTGACAGGGTCACATCAGATGCTCCAAGAAAGATAAGGACCAGGCTGTGACCAACTTTTCTTTTTTTACTTTTGCTGTTTTAGGCTGAAGAGTATAAACTCTGGAAAAGGAACAAAATAAATATTTGATTATAGGGAAAGGCAAAAGGACATTGTGAAAGGAGATTTCAAAAGAATTCCGCATGTTATAGTCTTAAAATAAATGCAAAACCAAATTCCAAAATGTATACTACTTATTTCTATAATAGCTGGGATATTTGAAAGAAAATATCTGTAACATTTTACACATAGGAAAATGTGGAGTTTTGTGGTCTTTATCACACAAGTTTTAAAGCTGTCTGTTTTTTTTCTTGGCAGTTATAAAAGCAAGTAAAAACTGAAAGGAATTTT
Organism: Murina feae; assembly: GCA_004026665.1. Lineage (NCBI taxonomy): Eukaryota > Metazoa > Chordata > Mammalia > Chiroptera > Vespertilionidae > Murina > Murina feae. The sequence goes on along the minus strand of PVJC01011399.1, from coordinate 9,003 downwards.
AATAATCTTTATGGTATAGTATTATATATCAGATACAGTTCATTGTTTCCTGTCCTATATTTCTCACAGCATAGCACTGCTTTTGCATTAGACAGTCTACACTGTAGGGAGGAAAAATGGGTCTAAAATATAAAGCTAGCCTTTTCTTTTTGCAGACATCTGTAATTAGCTCGAGTTTCCATCTCTTCCCATCAAGATCCTGATGCACAAAACAGAAACATTTTCTTTATTTTCAACATGTTTTTGCCAGATGTTTCCACACACAAATTCCTTTTTAATTGTAAAGGCAAAATGTAAGAAAATGATTATGTGTTGAAATATGGCAAATTTGCATCAGTATTAGTAGTCAGACACAATTTTGAGATAGTATTTTCAGCTTTCCTAGAGATTATTTTTGTTTTAAAAAAAATATGTTCCTTCCTGCCCAGTCAGTGTGGCTCAGTGATTGGGTGGCAGTCTCTGAACCAGGAGGTTACCTTTCAATTCCCCATCAGGGCACATGCCTGGATTGCAGACTCAGTCCCCATTGGGAGGCATGCAGGAGGCAACCAATCAATGATTCTCTCTCATCATTGATGTTTCTATCTCTCTCTCTCCCTCTCCCTTCCTCTCTCTGAAATCAATTAAAAATTTTTTTTCTTCCTTATGATCTTACCTATCTCTGCCATCCACACAGAATTCTGTAAGGTCCATACTTGGAGGTGGCCCTAGGGGATCTGTTTTGGCTCCTTATTTGATCACTGGCAAAACTGAGAGGAAGGGAGTTGCCCTAGTCACATGTCTGATTAGTAAAGACTTTTTGACCCTTATTCTATATCTTACATCTGCTAATAATGAAAGACACTGAATTTTCATGTGGAAACCCAAAATAGTACACTAGTACTATAATAAAATCCTATCACCCTTTATCATTGACATAAGCTTCAAACCACTGACGTTGCCTATATGTACTTCCTACCAGTCACAAGTCAGTATTGTTTGTTCCAACTACCTCATGGGTTGGGCTTGATCTATGTATGCACATGGTTTGGCCACACTCTTGTTTAACAAATTTGGGATAAAAAAAAAATCTATCTACCATTTGTTGTAATACTTATCTATCATTTGTTGTAATACTTTAAGCAATAAAAAAAAATGAGTGTGAGCTTCTAAAAGAATGGGTAGCATATAGTTAAGACTTTTAGAGGAGGAAAAGGTTTGTATAGGAGTCCCCCTGCTCCTTATTCATGTGTCATATGTTCCAAGACCCTTAGGGGATGCCTGAAACCACAGACAATACAAAAAACATATATATATATATATATATATATATATATATATATATATATATATATATATATATATAGTTTTTTCCTAAACATGCATACTTATGACAAAGTTTAAGTTTGAAATTAAGCACAGTAAGAGATTAAAATAATGAGTAATAAAATAGACAAATTATAACAATATCCTATATAATAAAACCCTAATATGCAAATCAACCAAAGGACAGAACAACTGGTCACTATGATGCTCACTGACCACCAAGGGCAGACACTGAACACAGGAGCTGCTCTCTGGTGGTCAGTGCGCTCCCACAAGGGGAGCACCACTCAGCCAGAAGCCAGGCTGACAGTTAGCAAGCACAGCAAGGGGTGTTGGGAGCACTGAGGACCCCTTGGGGGATGTCTGCCTGCTGGTTTATGGTGTAGGTTGGGCTGAGAGATCCCCCCACCCCAGTGCACGAATATCTTGCACCAGGCCTCTAGTACTATAATAAAAGTTATGGGAATGTGGTTTCACTCCAATAACTAAGCTGATAACCAAGATGGCTACCAAGGGACTAACCAGTGACCAGAGTATCCATAGTAGGTGCTCTAGAGTAAGGGATGATTCCCATCCCAGGCCAGACAGACCAAGATTTCTCTTGCTACTCAGAATAGCATACAACTGAAAACTTGTGAATTGTTTATTTCTAGGATCTTCCATTTATTATTTTCAGACCACAGTTAACCACAACAAGCAGCACTATAGATGAGGGGAGACTGCTGTGTTAGACATGAACCCAAATCTGAACTTTATTTCTTATAAACAATGACCTGAGCAAGTTATTGAATTTCTCTATGCCTCAGTTTGCTCATTTAAAAACTGGATTAGTAATAGGAGTTTTGCATAGGGTTATTGTGAGGAACAAATAAATGAATTGATGAGCATAAGTATCCTATCTAATAACAGAGTAATATGCAAATTGATCATCACAAGATGGCTTCCCCCATGTGGTCAAAGATGGCCACCACAAGATGGCCAGCAAGGGAGGGAAGTTGAGGGGGACCCAGGCCTGCAGGGGAGGGCAGTTGCGGGGGACCAAGCTAGCAGAGGAGGGCAGTTGGTGGGGACCCAGGATGGCAGAGGAGGGCAGTTGGGAGGGACCCAGGCCTGCAGGGGAGGGCAGTTGGGGGAGACCCAGGCCTGCAGGGGAGGACAGTTGGGGAGGACTCTGGACTGCAAGGAAGGACAGTTGTGGGGAACCATCCTGGCAGGGTGAGGGCAGTTAGGGGTAATCAGACCAGCATAGGAGCAGTTAGGCATTTATCAGGCTGGCAGGGGAGTGGTTAGGGGCAATCAGCACACTACAGGTTGGGAGCAGAGCAGTCCTGGATTGTGAAAGGGATGTCTGACTGCCCATTTAAGTCTGATCCCGCTATACGGGCAGTCAGACATCCCTTGAGGAGTCCCAGATTGGAAAGGATGCAGGTTGGGCTGAGGGACACCACCCCCACCCCCCACTCCCACTCTGTGCATGAATTTCGTGTACCGGGCCTCTAGTGCATATAATACCTCACCCATAGCAAGCACCTGGCATATTAAAACTTTTGCTATATGCGGTTAAAATCCCAAAGTTTAGTGACTGCTTGGATCAGGTGAGAAGAAAGGAACAGAAAGTGGTGTCACAGATGAGGTTTAAGTTTCAAGCTCAGGTTACCATTCCTAGTACTCACCAATACCCATTACCTTGCTGTCCTAAACATGAGAAACACTACATTTCTTAGCCCCTTTTAGTTAGGTAGAGCCAGGGCCAAACTAAAATGAGACTAGGAAGGTGTCTAAGGTAGAAAATATAAAGGGCCACTGGCTCTGAGTTGCACAAGTGCCAATCCTGTGCTTGCATGGCCTTAAGAGACAGTGAGTGGTTCCTTAATTTTTGCAATAGATGCTTCACTGCTCCCACCCTAGTCCTCACCCTGAGCAAGTCCTCTTGATGAGGTCTGACCAGCGAGCTGCAGCTGTAAGTGACACTTAGGAGCTGTCAGTGATTCTTCATGCTCTCTTTCTCCACCACAGTAACCAATGAGGTTGCCCACTGTAGATGGTGGAGCTCAGCACCTATGTGGAGCAGAGTCCCCTGCCTACCTACGTGGACATGTGGCATGATCAAGAAATAAAATTTTGTTGTGATGGACCACTGAGATTTGGAGAGTGTTTGCTACTGCAGCAAAACCTAGCTGTTTCTTACTCTTCCTCTTAGCATGATCCCAATCAAAATATATCACTCCATTTTTTTTTACTCTCAGCCTGAGTACTGAACCCAGGCTGAGTGCACTTTAAACCTGACCCTTTCTAGTTGTATTTTCTCTCAGCCTCAGTTTCCTCAGCCAATACAATGGCACTAATAAGCCATAGCTTGCAGCGTTATTTGTGAGGGATAAGTTGCATCCTAGTTGGTTGTAAATGGGAGTGTTCTTCCTTAGAAGCTTCTTGTGGGCAGGGAATATCTCTATATCACTGAGGCTTAGCATATTATAAATGTTTAATAGATACTTATTGATTAGATTAAAGGAAGATTTGGTTATGAGTCACGGGGAATTTTTTTCTGCAAAGTGAAAGCTATGAGCCATTACTGAACCAAGAAAATGGCCCAGATTGTCTCCTGTGTCTCTCTCTGAATCTCTGATTCTTTCAGTGCCTGCATCAGCTGAGTTGCCAAGGTTACTTCTCATCATCTTTGGAATATTATTAGATGTTGACCCATATTGTGTCAAAATTATACATAGACCTGGATGTATGCTTGCCTTCCCTGCTGTTCTGACTATTGTCACTGTTTTTTTCTGATCTATTTCCTTCATTCTACAATATTTAAATTTTATTTAAATTTGTGAAAGATTTTACAGCTTGGCTATTCACCAAAATGAGATATTCTGTATTATACTGACTCAGTGGGATTTCAAGGGACTTAGATTCAAAGCATGAATAAGTTGCACATTATTGTCTTAGCATTTAGGTAAAATTCTACCTCTTCTTTCTAAAACTACAGGTGCTCTGTGGAGTTCTCCTTAAAGTTATGAACAGTTCTTAAGCTTTTATCATCACCATCACCATCATCACCATTACCATCATTATCTCAGCAATTTGTTTATTTGGTCCTGTGTTAGTTACTCTGCTAAGTGCTTGACATGCATTATGTCACTTCAGCCTCACCACAACCTTCTGAAAGAGGTGCTGGTATTAGTGTTGTTTTACAAGAGAAAACTGAGGCTCAAGAGAATAAGTAACTTATCCAAGGATACAATATTCTAAATATCAGAACTAAGATTAAACCCAGGTTTGGTTTGACTCGAGATCCTGTGATTTTAGCTTTCCATTGTACTGACTAAGTGAGAGATCAGAGTGAAGGGGATCTCATGGGTGGCCCAATTTTTCCAGTTTCGTGAAGTTTTAAAACATAAATTTGAAAAATGGCAATGATGCCTAGTATTCTGAGTATTTCAATAGGGCTGGGGAATGGAGAATAATGTTGTGACCAAGTTTGAAAAATTGAGCTTAAATAAAACATTACTCAAAAAATACCCTCCAATTTCCTTATAATCTAGACTTTTAAGAGAACAAAAATGGGATACTATTTAGCAAAATTATGTACTGGGAGAAAGTATTTTTAAAGTCACTTTTAAAGGCATGCATGGTAAAATGAAAAGTTAAAGAAGAGAAAATATACACTAATATTATTTTTCAGGCCAGTATAAAGCATTATTCTTTGGTAAAAATAATAAATTTTCTTTCCCCAAAACGACCTTTACAAAATGAATTTCTTTCATTATTGAGTTGAACATCTTATGTTTGTTGGTCATTTTTATTGTCCTCTGTGTGAATTATCTATTCATAAAACTTGCCATTTTCTATTGGGAAAAAAAAAATATATATATATATACACATAATTTGCATGAACATTTTATGTATTATGGAAACTAGTCCTTTTGATTATCATGTTATAAATATTTCCTAAGTGTGTTATGTAAACTTTCTTTGTGGTATTTTCTGTTTACTTATTTTGAGTTAATAATAAAATAGTTTAGAAAAATCATTGAAACTAATGAGTGAATTTCTGAGGATTGAAATTATGTAGATAAATGTGGAAGGAAACTATGTATTGACAATATATTCCTAATAATTCAGGCATGTGATGTATTTCAGTGAATATAATTGAAATTTGATATCTTTTGCTTTATTATATGATTATAGTTATTACTATATTTAATTAATTTTTTTGCATTTTCTCAGTCCTTTTTCTGTTATGTTGTTTCAATACTAAATAATTCTTACTTTGTTGTTATATCTTTTATTTTCATTATTGCTGTATATAACATTCAGACTACCTTCAGTTTCAAAGATTACATATTTATCTTTAAAATATATGAAAAAGTAGTTATATAAATGTCCTTATAATGAGCCAAGACTTTTCTTAAGATAGGTGACAGGAATGGGATATTATTGACTATAGGCTTAGGATACTTTGGTATCCCTTCCTTTCACTTTAAGTTAAAGTCATGCACCACATTCTTTTCCTGTATGTTTTCTTAATTTTTAAAAAATATATTTTTAGCCCTAGCTGATTTGGCTCAGTAGAGCATCAGCCTGTAGACTGAAGGGTCCTAGGTTCAGTTCAGTCAAGGGCACATGCCCAGGTTTCAGGCTTGATCCCTGGGGGGTGGGGGGAGGTTGCATGCAGGAGGCAGCTAATCAATGATCCTCTCTCATCATTGATGTTTCTATCTCTCTCAATAGAAACATCAGTGATGAGAGAGGATCATTGATTGGCTTCTTCCTGCATGCCCCCCACTGGGGATCAAGCCCACAACCCAGGCACAATTCCGGACCTGGAATCGAACTGCAACCTCCTGGTTGATAGGTCAAAGTTCAACCTATGAAATTCAGGCTATATTTTCTTAATTTTCATTTTCAATAAATAGGTTGTCTGCTTCCTATTACTTTTCTTTCAATAAATCAGCATGGATAGAATCATTTTTTCATCAGCTACATTTATTTTTAATTTTTATGTTTAAAAAGGCAGTTTTGATGCTTCCTATGACAGGGGAAGAATTTGGATGCCAACCCTAGTTTCACAAATCTATTTCATGCCAATAACGAGAAGGCAGGGAGCCACTGTGTAATTTGTGAGGCAATTTGCAGAAGGCTTCCTGTTAGTCTCTGGGCTTCATTAAGTAATAGCCGGTGCTGATTTGGCTACTTTCCATGTGCAGCCTTAAAGCCACTCTATCAGCACTCACATCAGATTGCAATGCCTGGCTGGTCCTAATGGGTGTTAACACCAGCCCATAAAACTGTTGCTGCTTTATGGATTTGTTGAAATGTCAAGTGATTTGCTGCTGAGAGAAAGGATGAAAGAAAGCTGAGGAGGAGAGAGGAAAAAAAGAGAGAGAAATGAAAAGGAAAGAATAAAAGAAAAGGAAGGAAATGGGGCAGGTATAAAGATAAAGAAAAAAGTAGGAAAAAATTACTTGTATTGAAAGAAAAATGAAAGGTAAGAATACAGGAGAAAGAATAGAAGGAAAAAGAAGTAGAGAGTCAAATATAAGTAAAGATGGATGGATGGATGGATGGATGGATGGATGGATGGATGGAAAGAAGGGAAGAAAGGGAAAGAAGGAGGAAGGAAAGAGAAAATAAAAAAAAAAAAAAGCTTTTAAGGCCAAGTCCATTTCAACTATACAAAAAATTATAAATCCTAGGGATGGCTTCCAGTCTAACCGACCTTCTTTCACACTTTTTGTTTCACTGAAAACTTGCTGATGATTTTTACTGATTTCAAAACAATATCCAACATAAATAACATGACGGCCAAAAATGGGTTTTCTGCTAGACCAGAAAATTGTGCCCTATACAATTCTTTTAAAGTACAGTACATTGCCTTAACACAATTTGACCCAGAATATGTAAAATTTAAAGAGACAAATGCGCTACCAGTTCCTTCGTAATTTAACATTTTAAAAAGGAAAGGTGTTTGTATTTTAATACAAAAATGTACTTCAAAGGAAATTATAGTAACTCGGGAAAAGGCCGACATTCTCAGTGCTATTCGGTAGAATTCTGTGTTGTTGTTTTTTTGCCATAGATACCTGAGGAGTACTGTCTTTTTTGTGTGTCGGTGTCTGAGGTAGAGAGTCAAAGATGAAGAGAAGCAGAAGGTGGACGCCACTACAGCCGGCTCTTTGTCTCAGTGGGTGTGATTAAAGCTACAGATAGGACTTTCCCAGGAAGAGAAGAGGGTGACACGTTGTTGAAAATCAAAAGGAACAATTATGAAACGGAAAACCAAAGCATTTCTCCAAATGCCCTGAAACAGAGAAAATACCCTCTTTCCCATGACTTACATGTACTCTCTTGTTCTTACATTCAGGAGGCAGGAATTCAGTCTAATGATTCTATATGATCCTATAACAGAAAAAAATCACTTTGGCCTACTTAACTGGTTATTGCTTTAATTTTCTGTTTTACTTTGGCAATGGGGACCTTGCTTCATTCTGTTAATTTATTTTGGATGGAAATCTACTATACTAGCTTAGCTATTTAAAATTTGTGCCAATGAGCCACTTTCATCCATTTGTTCAATGAATATTTATTGAGCTACCTGCCCACCCAGCACTGTTTTAAATGTTGGGCATAAGCATAAACAATATAGATTTAAAAACAAAAACAAAACGCCTTTCATCACAGAATTTGCACTCTAGTAGGAGAATAGGAGGGGACAGAAATCAACAATGAGTCAATTGGTATGATAATGTATGGTATGTTATGTTAGGTAGTAATAAGTGCTGTGGAGAAAAATAAAACTAGGGACTAGAGAGGGCAGGTAGTAGAGGTGCCTTAATTTTAGGTAGAACGATAAGGACTTCCAGTAAGATGGTCTCTTTGAGAAAACACTTGAGCAAAGACCTAAAAGAGTTAAGGAGTGAGACATGGGCATACCTGAGGGGCCACTGCAGGCAAAGGGGTCATGCCTGAGGATAGACATTTGGGATGCATGGACAAAGCAGCATGTGTGATGGGGAGAGCTCAGAAAGGTTGGGGGCCAGATCTTGGCTCTAACTGTGAGTGAGATGAAAAGAAAAGCAGCCTCTGAGGACTTGAACAGAGGGACATGATCCACATTTCACATGCTTCCATTGGCTGCTGGATGGAGAAGAGCATGTTCAGGGACAAGGGTACTGAGAGGCTCTGCCAATCCACACAAGAGATGATGACGCGCATCATGCCAGCAGTAGTACAGGAAGTATAATACAGATTCTGGAATGTCAGAATTTGTTCATGGATTGGGTGAAAGGGAGGAGTCAGGAGATTCCAACATGCATCTGGTTGTCTCCATTTGACTATATATTCAAATAAATCTCCAATGCCCACTGCAGCCCTCTTCTCTTCTATTTCTTCTCACCCCAGGTCTGGTTGTGTCTATAGCTAATATGTTAACACAAGTTGTCGCCACTAGGACTTACAGAATCTATTGTGATTTTCCCCTTTACATGAGTTGAGGGGAAACCCAGACTGAGTTTAAGACTGTAACAGTAGCCAGATTTTTGTTGCACTTGTTTCTTCCTCCTTTTCTTTGGTTTCTAGGATTTTGCTTGTGTTTTACTGGCCTGATTATGTATTAGCCTTTGTAGTTCCTTTTGAACTGCTGGGGAAGCATATATGGAAGGGAGGAGGAGAGAGTGAGGAAAGGAAGGAGGAATGGAT